>BMAO01025038.1:0-17216 GCA_019973975.1 Trichonephila clavata | reverse complement strand
AGAGTCTACTCCATGATACTTCTGCACCATTGCCTTCTAGGGGTTGGGGGATTAGAGTCATTATCATAGATCATACTGTCAGATCCGGAATTCATCCATAGTTACCAAGAGATAAGAAAAGTTAAAAGTAATCTTTATCTTGCCACAAAAGATTCAATTATACCTAACAAATTCCATAGTGCTACTTTTCAAAATTACAGTATTTTACTGTAAATCCAGATGCCCTGACACCATTCAAATATGTAATTCTTAGCGGGCTTCAAACTGTAATTTTTTTTGTACTGGTTCAATTAAAAAAAGTATATATCGGGTCAGTTCCGGTTTTCATTCCGTCAAAAATGATGGTTTTCAGTTCAGTACTGAATGAATAATTTTAATTTATACTCTTATTTGTACTAAAAATGTAATTTTATCAAAATGAGGATTTATTTTTTTAAAAATTGGTACACTATGCCAATTGATACAATTAACCAGCATGTGCGATATGAGCGGTGAGCAGAGAATGACAAGCATTAGCATTGTTATCTATTATCAAAATTGCATTTGACAACTAAATTCATGATTCTGGTTTGTCTGTCTAAAAAGTCTACACAAACATCCGTAAATGATCCCATGCTGAGATGCAAAAAATATAACTCAGACTGATATTTTTCTTTAAAAAAATCAGCTGTGCTTCTAATTCATTCAACTGAATTAAATTTTCCTTCTGCAAGTAGTTTCAAGTGAAACTGAAACAGAAAAGTACTAGTGAACATCAAAACAGGAAAACGAGAAGCAATGTACATGTAATGATAATAATAATAGGGTTGACGTTAAACTAGAAAATATTGATAAGTTGGCTACAGAAACAAAATGATTGAAGATATCTTGAATTAAAATAAACCAATATTTTTTTTTCAATTAAAATCGGGTTTGAAGCCCTGCTTTTTAGTGAACAGTTTTTGCATACTGTTATAACTAAGATGTATCATTTATGATTATTTGAACGGTTACTCTTCAGTTCAGTAGGATAAAATTCTCCATTTTCTTCACTGTGACAGCACTGTCTGTGAAGGATCCTTCATTCTTGGAACATCTGTGAAGGGCATGTGGCCAATTTAGAAATTCCTTTTCCACTTTACAACAGTATCATGTGATGGATTCAATATTAATAGCAGTAATCTAAAATATTATGTATATAAGGATAAATTAATATGCAGAATACATTTTATCCAGACATTCTGGTGATTTCTTAGAAATAATTAAACTTCATGATGCCCCAGGGTGTTTTAAATTTATATATTTTTGCCAAAGCTCTCAGAAATAGCAATTTATAAATGAACTAGATCACAACAGCAAAATTATAAATTCGCCTTTAAATATATATATTCAACATGTAAAAACAAGTAGTAAATTACGAATTATCAAGCAGATAAAAAGGTAACATGTTTTTCATTGAAGAGTTTTCATACCATTTTTAAGCAATATTCATTAGGTATTACAGTTTTAGAATTACCTTTGCAAATTCCTCATTTCTTTTTCTGCCCAGATATGGATGACTTTCTGAGGATTCTGTTTGGTTAAACGATTTTTGAAACGATGATCATCCTTAATGTATTGCTCCCGATTTTTAAATTCATTCAAGGAAGTTTTGAAGACTTTAATTGCATATTCAACAGGTACGGTAGATTCCTCTTCAGGGCTGAAGTATATATAAAAGTGAAACAAATGCGCAATAATTAGTTCTAAAAAAATTACTTACAACAATAAGAGATTGTTGTAATGCATATCACCACACAAAAAACTATTATAATATCAGTTTTTGTTATTTTACTTTATATTATAAGATAATACCTGTAAATGAGCTAAATTCATAAACAAATGGTACCTAATGAAAATCATGTTGCAGTTAATAATAGCAAAATATTCAGGGTATTAGTAAAATTACACATATACTGTTACATTCCATACATATGTTGTTACTATATCTGGTGCTTAATCATCTTAAATATATTTAATATATAATCACAGGTTTTATATTATTATTCAATACAAATTAAGCAAAAAATAATTTTAGTTGATTTTTTTGTGTAATTTTTGTATTTTAGTTTATTTATATTATTAAGTTTTAGTGAACAAAGCCTCTCCCACACAATAGTTATTTTAGTGTTAACTGGTATGTGGTTCGACTCCGGCTAGACGGACGACAAATACACAGGACATCAAATAAGTTTTAAGACTCGTCTCAGAGAGCAGGCTGTAATTGCACCATGAGTGCAAATGTGCATGCGTCATATTGTCCATGATCTGTTGGTACATTGCCAACAAGTTGTGCTCAGTTAGTTAAGAAGTTAAGAGAAGACAAGCATTTATTACAGAAGTGAATTTTTTTAATGTTGATTTTTTTAAGATGGTACAAAGAGCTGTAATCAAATTTAACGCAAAACTTAGTAAAAGTGCTTTGGAAACATACCAAATCATGAAACAAGTTTACAGTGACTATTGTTTAAGTAGATAAATCTTTTTACGGGGCATAAATGTTTTTTGAATGGAAGAAATATGGTAGAAGATGATCAGCATAGTGGAAGACCAATTTCATCTAGAACATCTGAAATTATTGAGAAAGTATAAAATTTTGCAGCAAATTATTGCTGTGCATCATTAAGAATGATGGAAGATTCTTTAAACATCAACAAAGAAATTATTCCAACCATTCTGCATGAAGATTTAGGTAAAACAAGAGTATGTGCTAAATTTGTTCCACACGGTTTATCCCCTGAACAAAAAGCAATGAGAAGTGCACATTGCAGAGACATCATTACAGCTGCTGAAAACAATCCAAACTTGTTGAAGCCCATTGTTACAGGGGATGAAACCTGGTGTTTTTAATATGATCCTCAAACAGAGTGACAAAGTGTAGAATGGAAGTTGGAAAATTCCCCACAAGTAAAATTCCATCTAAAATTAAAACAATGCTTATTACATTCTTCAATGCTAAGGGTAATTATCCACAAAGAATTTGTCCCAATTGGACAAAAAATTACAGGTCAATACTACTAAACTGCTTTACAGTGTTTGATGGCCAGAATTTGTCACATTTATCCAGAACAGTGGTCTTCAAACTGTGTTTCACAGAACCCTGGGGTTCCACGACTCACAATAAAAAAAAAATCGAAAAGAAACTTATAAATGTGTATACGAAATGGATTTACATTCGCTATAAAGCTTGTATGCCCACAAGAATTTAAAAAGCTCATCCCTATCATTAAGAAACTGAAGATTTTATCTATATATAATAACTTTATTTTTTGCACAATACTTTTAAAACTTTATTATAATATAATAACAGAATATCAAAACATTTTATCTTTATATATATATTACCTACAAGAATGTGAATATTCTAATGCATACTATCCCGGGTTCCACAAAATAATTTTATACTTGTTAGTACGATTTCTTGCATAACTAAACAGTTTTTTAATGGAAAATGTACCTTTTTGTAGTTGTGGAAAAAACACCTACAGTAAAGGAGAAGGAACAACTTATCAACATATTCAATTTTATAAATCTAAATTAAAGTAAGAACAGCTCCTAAATTTTATGTTGCAAATTCATGCAAAATACACAGTATTTCTCACAAAGCTATAAACATTTTAATGCCATCCAGAAAAATGTGTACAAGTGAAAAATATTTTTCAATGCGAGTGGCTACAAAAAACAAAGTATAGAAACAAATAAAACTCAGAATATGTACCGTAATTTTGCGCGTATAGTCCGCGGACTATCTGTGTTTAAAATGCGAATTTTTGAAGCTGTGGACTATCCACCAGTGCGGATAATATGCTGGTTGTTCACGGTTAAAATCGTTGAAATTTAAAAAACAAGTTTCAAGTCCCACGTACGTGCTTGCTGGGAGAACTGGATGTCGGAAGATTTACATACTTGTACAAAAGGAGGAAATATGAGACGCGCTTCATACACTGAAGTTGCCGAATGTGTCGATAAATAATGGAAAAGTGTTACAGTGTCCACCATCCGATCGGGATTGTTAGTGAAAGCAAGGAAATCACTGACAGTGAAGTTAGTGATGCTGAAAATGAACTTTCGGACACTCTTCCCGAAAATATATTAGAAATGTTTAATTCCGATACCGATGAATCGGATTTTGAAGGTTTTCGTTAATGTAGTAGAATGTGTGATTAATTAATATATGATTAATTAGTATATATAAGCACTGTTTTTTTATTTGTATTTAGCGTTTTATTTCTGAAGGTATATTAGTAAGGAAGTACTTTTTTTCTATTTATACTTAGTTCTTTGTTTCTAAAATACATTAATATTGCCGTATTAAAATAACGTAATTTCGGACGTATAGTCCGCGGACTATCTGACGATTTTTGAAATTTTTTTTTATATAAAGTCGTGTCTGCGGACTATACGTGCAAAATTACGGTAATACGATTGCAGTTAATCTAAATAGACCTAGACTTTGACAGTTAGTGTGAAAAAATGCAAGCACATATTCCAGTTACTAAACAAAATGCATGGGTATATCACACTTGAAACACAAAATAATGTTATTAAAAAAGTAGATTAAATTTTTTAATTTTAAGAGTAATACTTTTTTAATTGCCTTTACATTGATCTATTGTTGATCTATTTTAAACATTATTTTAAGATACATTTTCCAAGTTTATTATGAATTGCTTCTGATCATCAACCCTGCTGCCTGTGTTTATATCAGATAAGCTAAAACTTTTATTCCACTCTTTTAAATGAAAAAAAAAATAGTAGCGTTTTAATTCCAACAATATCCTATCTATGACTAAAATGTATAATATTTTTAAACATATCGGTGACAATAGCTATTTCAGATTCGTAAGAAAAAAATTGGGGCTTCTGAAAAAATTAAATTAAAAAATATACAGTCGACTCTCGATAATTCGAAGTTGGAGGGACCAACGAAAAACTTCAAATTATCAAGAGGGTAGAAAAAATCTCCCAAAATATTAGAAGATAATTTTTTTTCTTACACATTTAAATTTGATACTATGTAATAAAACAACAATTGTGTACATATTTATTTTTAAAAAGTACAATAAATATTATACAGAAGTTAAAAAGTCCTGTATTAAAAGAATACATTTATACACAATCCTATGCATCTCTTCTTCACAATAGTGGACCATCCTTTTTGAACACATGTGTAGCAAGACCATGTGTTAAACAAAAGATATGGGTGGCTGACAACAGGTGAGGTTGGTCTATTGTCCACTTGAAGAAGGAAAGCAATAAAAGTGTATTTTTGCCTAATGAACCAGAAAACACTAAGAAGGGGTAGCGGACAAATGGTCATTAAAGGGCTACATTACAGGGGAAAGCACAGAGACAATACCAATGCAAAACTTGTAAGCCCAACCCATTTGCTACAGAATTGTATATGATAGTGAGTGTTCGAAATGTTGAGAATTTTTAAGATAACTTCGAATTATTGCGTGTTGTAGTCTGGCCAGCCACAGATTTTACTTCGAATTATTGAGTGTACCAAAAGTATTGTTTTAGTTCGAAGTATGAAGTTTTTCTAGGACTGGGCATACACTTTGAATTAGTGAGAGGTTCGTATTATCGAAGGTTTGGGTTATCGAGAGTCGACTGTATTCAATTAGTAATAGAATATTTAAAAAAAAATTTAACTCTTGTTTTCACCATGTATTATGACACTCTTATTTCTCTAGAGTGGGAGGGAGCGATATAGAAATATTCAATAGAAAAGGGGGCTCCAGTTCAAAAAAGGCTGGGAACCTATGTTCTAGGGGTTCCGTGAGTTTGAAAACCACTGGTCTAGAATATCGGACTGAAAGCAGTTGGGTGTTTGTTACATGACAATGCACCCATTCACACCTGCCATGTTGTTTGTTGATTTTTGGCAAAAAATAATGTCTGTGTGTTGAACCATTCACCTGATTTAGCACCCTGTGACTACTCCTTATTCCTGAAATTTAAAATGAAACTAAAAGGGTGTTATTTTGAGGATATTTTGAACTTAGAAGTAGCTTCAACGCATGCTTTGCAGGCCATTTCACTAAGTGATTTACAACAGGCATTCAATTCATTAATAAATCGCTATAACAGGTGCATTAAAGCTGGAGGGGCCCTGTTTCGAATAAAAAACCGAAACAGGAATTAATTTCTTGTTTCCATTTCTTTTTACGGACACAGTCATAAAATTTATTTGACATACTGTGTATATTTAAGTAGACAAGTTAAACATAACTCAAGGTCTGCTTATACAGTATAAGAGTACTTTTAGTGTTCATTTGTATAAAAAAATAAATACATTTTACAGATTAGAATTTTCCTAAAAAAAATTTTGCACAGAAAAAAATGTATACAACATGCACAAATAATTAAAATAATATTGTCAAAGATACAAGTGATTTCATTAATGAATCTCAAAAGAAACAGCTAGTTCCTCAAAAATAAAATTACATTTCTTTTTATAAGCAAGTGCTTGAGATGAAAAATACAAATCTTTCAAAAGAAAAAATTTCTGAATTTTTTTCAGTATACCTATACGAGGGCTGTTCAAAAAGTATCGAGACTGAATTTATAATGCAAAAACATACATACATAAACACGTTTTGAGTCAATCTCCTTCGAAATATGCTCCATTGGCAGTAATACACTTGGCCCAACGATGTTTCCAGTCCTCGAAACATTTCTGGAACTCAGACTTTGGGATGGCCTGAAGCTGCTGTGTCGAATTCTGTTTTATGGTTTCAATGTCCTGAATTCGGTGTCCTTTTAAGGTGTTCTTGATCTTGGGAAAGAGGAAAAATCAGCACCACTGCCTTCACTTGTGCAATCTTGTCCTCATTGCGAGAGGTGGATGGGCGTCCAGAATGGGGATCACTGTTCACTGATTGACGACCCTCCTTGAATCGCCGGAACCACTCGAAAACCCGAGCACGACTCATTGCCTCATCTCCAAATGTTGTTTTCATCATCTCGTAGGTTTTGGTGCCCATTTTACGGAGCTTAAAGCAAAACTTGATACAGATTCGCTAATCCGTGTTTTCACACATTTTCTTTTTTCGACGAACGCACGCAAACACTCCACGTGAAAGAAGTCAGTGTGACTGAACGGCGCGCTGTACAGACCTGCCGAATTTTGTGAGACAAGGTGAAATATGCGCGTGCATGATGCGCACAGTCCCTCCGCTGGGGGTTTTCTCGAATAAATAGAATAAATTCAGTATCGATACTTTCTGAACAGCCTTCGTATATTTCAGAAATCTTCAAGATATTTCAACATTTTTACTAAAAATTTTGATATATTTCAGAAGCTACACACTAACTTTAGAGAAACCTACAAAATTTTTTACATAAATATTTTCTAAAAAATAGCTTGTATGTATCCAATATAGTTAAAAAAAAAAAGCACATACTAGCTGAAAGCATGATAGACACAGGCTTCTTTTCCAGTACTAATGCACCCAGTCAATGAATCTAAAGTCTGATTATTAAGCATCTTAAATAAGATAATTTGAGTTTTTTCATCCAAAGCCTTTTCCTACAAAATAAATAACAAAATTTGTAAGTAAAGTAAGCTTATTTCTAATTTAAAATATTGTTGCAAATGTTAATATTTGTTACACATTTAAATATTAATTAACATTATTTACTTTTTCTTTCATAAGAAATGGAACATATACAATAAGCCAAGTTAAAGATTTCAATAACTTAAGAAAATCTTTCATTGTACAAATTAAATTTTATAAATACACACTTGTTCAGTTCATATGCAAGATATTGATTTATTTTATAAATAATACAATGAATTAGTTTTAAGAGGACATGGTATGATTTACAATTTTTTTTTTCATGCTTATGGTAAAACAGTTTAACAGCTCAAAATAAAACAAAAAGCTAATAATTTAATTTGTTAAAGAAAAATTTTAAAATTTACAAAGGGATTTTAAAATGCTATTTCCCTACAAAAATTTATGTACACACATGAAATATGATTTACAAGTATGTCAAACTATGAACAACAAAAGTTGGAATTAATTTCTTAACATGATTAATATTCATAAAATAGATACTCATTGAAAATTCCTCAAAAAAATGTATAAGTTTAGAATTTAACTATTTTAAAAAAATATATTAAACCATTTGGCGCAGTAGAAAAAAAGCCCTAGCATTTTAAATGAAGATAAACTATAGTTATTTTTTTCTTTCTGAGATGAGCCAGTTTTAAGTTTTTATTTGCCATTGGGATGTGAATAAAAATAAACATAAAAGTTATCTTAACTCTGAATTTTTTTCACCTACAGCTTTCAAAGTTAGCAAGATTATAGGAAATCATATAAAGAATAATTAGGCTAAAAATTTTTTTATTTGAATTTTTTTTACTGATTTTAGTCAAAGGATACTGAGTTCCCCATAAAATAAAATGTTTCATCTTAAAAATTTTGTACTACATAAATAAAACAAATAAGAAAGTCAAAGCATTACAAATACATCACAAAGCAAAAAACATTAAAAATCATTGTCACTCAAGAAAATAAAAATAAAATTACAATAGTTGATTTTTCTTTCTTTTCATGAAATCTGTATCTCCTTTTACATTCTGCTTTTGCATGACGCCTTAGGGCACTGAATACATTGTTGGGTAACTTCATGTCAAACTTTCCACCATCACCAATAGGTATATCACAATGAAGCTAAAAAGAATTGAAAATTCTTCTAAAAAAATATTATCCTAGATAAGTCACAATAAAATAAAAAATCAACCTTATACATATACAATTAAGTTAGTATGTAGCAGTATTTAACAAACTTAGTTAAAATTTTTTATAATATCTAAAATATAAATAATTTTTATAAAATATATGAAACATTTTGAGTCAATACTCAAAGATCTCAAAAGACTAGAAACAGAGAAAGCATGTTTATATATTCATGTGAAGGTATACATAACTAAAATTATTAATATTATATACTATAAGAAAAAATTAATTTTAACTGAATTAAATTTGTCACTAATGTGATATGTTTCATAAAAAATACTCCACAAAATATAAGAAAACCAACTTTTCTTATTTTGCAATAAAATTCAATTGGGAGTATTTTGAAATGAAATACACATAAATTATTTCTCAGTACATTCAAAATTGATATTAATTGCAAAAATCTCAGGACATGATACAAGAGCAGGGGTGGGCAAATAGTGACACACAGTCCACATGCAGTTTGCAAAGAGCTTTTATGTGGCCAGTCAAAACAGTCAGAAAATCTGCTTTGAACCAAGATTTCTTTCCTCTGCACGATCAAAGTTTTGTCTTTTATTTTTCACTATTAGGAAAACAAAGTACCTGAAAGTGTTTTTACTATGAGATCTCCTGAAGAGTTTGAAGAAAGTAGCATAAAGATTTCAGGATTTTAAGAAAATTGAGCCTAAAAATTCAATTTACTCTGTTATCCCATTACCGCTGAAATTGAAACAGCACTAAAAAGCTATAGCTTGAGCTTATTGACTTGGAAGTCAAATCACAGTGTGAAGAAAATGATTAATGCTATGATACTGACTTTTCCAAATCTTTGTCAGCTGAATGATTTCCATGTTTGAAGAAATTAAGGGGGGGGGGGGATAATTCTTTATACTTCAGTCGACAACACATATTTATGAGCAAAGTGTTTCTTGCATGAGTAAATGTAGATGCAAGTTAGCTGACATAAATTTGCAGGCTGTGATGAGAATTTAAACAGGCAATCTTGCTCCTGATTTAAAAAAAAAAATATTGTACAAGAGCATGATAGGGCCCATTGTCCTTCATCTACACCAGTATGAAACACTGACAGTTACCAAAGGGCTCACATGTGCACTATGCACCTGGAACATTTTGTAAGCTCAATTTTTTGGCAATAGATGGCATTATATGTCCATTAGGTTTGAGATGCACGCAGATCTGACATTCTACTTGAAATGAGAGAAATATTACTCACAAACACATGGTTTTTGTTCATAAACATAATGGGAAGGGAATGTTTCCGAATTGAATGCTTTGTGACTGCTCTTGAAATTAACACATGGTTTTTGTTTATAGTGAAGATGAGAGTTTTATTTTTGCTAGAGCACTTGATTTCAGTTTGCAGAGTAGTTTTTAATCGATAATTAGATCTGGCAGACAAAATTATTATTTTTTACTTTTAACTGAAACTTGGGACATCAGAATGATGCAAAACTGATTCTAAATTAGAATCTGAGAGTAGTGATAGTGATAAATAATATATTATGATTGTTCTGTTAATTGTGAATGTTATAATAATGATATTTCAGACATCTGTATGCCAATTACATCAATTCAAAATGCCTCTCTATGTCATAAAAAATAAAAAGTTAGTTTTTGTTTGTTCACACTCCTGCAAAAAACCCCCTCCTAAATAGCAAATGCTTTATTACGAGAGTAAGAATTGCAATATAGGACTCAGAGTAGATCCTTGTTTTAAAATTTTTTATACTAAAACGAATTTTAAGAAACATATTTAGTTTTCAAATGTATAATGTTAAAAAGTCCTTTAAATGTAAAAAAAATACTGACAAAAAAGTTAAAAATTTGTACTTAAACAGAAAGTAACTTCAGTAAATGGAGTATGTAAATACAAAATATAGAAAAGCACATGTTAATTGTGTACAATATAGAACTACATTAAATAATACCCTCAAGTTTCAGTATTTTTCATGGAGTTAGGCTTAACTACACCAAACCCTCTGGCCTGTGAGTGACACTCCGCCACAGACTCCAGCCCTGGTGGTATGCACGTGTTTGTGTCCTTCGTCCCAAAGGGATAAAACTAAATATGTTTGCAGCCATAGAACATGAAATTCACACAATAAATAAAATAAACTGCAACTATTTCATTTAACATATGTAATTTTTTCTTCTGAATCTATCTATCATTTTAAAAAGGCATGTGCTCTGGCATTTTCTGTTCCCACAATGTGGCCTGCGATCCAAAACAAGTTGCCCCCCCCCTGTACTAGAGCCATCAAGTAAAAACTAATTTCAATAAATTTTTGTATTGAACTACATTTGAATGTAGAAAAAAAAATTGTTGCAAAACCAAGTGATTAGATTAGATAAAATATCAGGTGCAAAATACATAATGCATTCAGTTTTAATTATAGTCACTACACAAGTGAAGAATTTAATAATTCAGAATAATGATGGATGAAAAAATAACCCTAACAGATTTAAATGGAAGTTTTGATTTCTGGATGTAATTTTAAAAATGATAAATACCAAAACTGTTGTAAGTAATATAGAATAGAGCTTATCTCATTAAATTTTTTTAAAAAAAATCAGTGGATCTTGTAATTAGACGTAAGTAAGGTAATTACATTAAGCTGAAAATAGAAATCACAAAAAATACAACCAGGCAGAACAACTACAAATTAAGATACTAGGCATGTATAGAAATAAATATATATGCATGAATTCTTAAGTCAATTTTTAGACTTGAACATTACAAAAATTGCTGGTAAAATATAACTCCTTATAACTTCTATTATAAAATGAAACAGGGGAAAAGTTTTGATTACAGAATATATATATTCAATAATCAGAAAAACCTTTTTGAAAGAAAATATGATATAGATAATAAGATTGTAGAATTTTTCCAACACCAGTTACTGATCTTTAATAAATTCCCTTTTTTTAACAGGTGCAATATTGTCTTCCAGTGATGATAATTTTGGGTTTATCACTTTTTTTTGTAGCCAAGATCCTAACAATGTGTTGATAATATCTTCTAAAATGTTTGCCAGATTTATTTTAAATATGGTTTTTTGCTTAACAAGAGACAAAACAAAAACAATGAACAAAGATAATACATCTCATGAAAAATAAAATTTACTATTAATGCTTATACCTTTGGGCTGAAAATAAGGATTCAATTTGTTTTAAACTCAAATAATGTACAGAATTGTATAGAGTAAGGGTGAGAAACCAGAGTAAAGCATAATAAATATGTAAAAATATTTATTACAATTAAAAGTAAATATCACTTAAAGAATTTTCCAATGTTATAATTATGCTATTGAAATTTAGGATTCTTTCCATTTAATATATCCCAAACTATTTCCATAAGTTTACTAAAACAATCAGATTTTTTTTTTTTCTTCCTTTCATGCAATTTTAAAGAAAAAAAATCAAATGGAATTTGAAAACTAAATGTCTTTAAAATATAACTTTTCCAACAATATTTTAATACAGAAAAAATTTGAAGCAAAATTAAAAAACATAAGAATAACAATTTAAGAATTACCAAATAATATCAACTTCTGTGAGCCTTGCATTACAAAATGGCAAGTTGATAGAAAAATTTATATTTAATTTGTAATTAACATGAAGAAATTATCAGAAATCCTAGTTTCCAGCTAGGGATATACCAGAAAAGTAAAAAAAGCAAAGTACTTATTTTAGTTAAAAACACCAACAGGTTTCAATATTATATCCATGCTCTTTTTTTAACTACATGCATAAGAAATACAGCAAAGAATTATCTTCTAATTGAAGTTTAAATTTATCAATACTAATATAATTTAAAAAATACTCATTTACTTCCATTAACCTGCCAGCATTCCTCCGGGCGCTAATGTTTAGGTCATGTTTGGTTGTAGTAACATTACCCTGTCGTGATACTCCACTTCTTCCAACTGCATGGAAATCCTTCTCCGCCTGCTCAAAAGCCTGCCAATGACATTTCTCATTCTGTTCCAAAATATATTCTTTGTTTTCATCTTCATCTGAAGAGTGACACTCAGCAGGAAGACAAAGAAACTTTCCAAAACTAACTTTCACTAAATATGGACATTGAACAAATAATATATATATTTACAAGCCAGAATGTTTGTAATATAAAGTTTCATTCAAGAATAATATCTAGTTTCATACCAATATTTTTAAGGTACAATATACTCAAAAATTTTATACTTATACCTGATGTAATCGTATACAAATGAAATTATTCATATAAATTTTGTGAATTTATTTCATTCAAGTAAATAAACTCCATTACATTAATTGATTCTAACTAAAATTAAATATATATATATATAAATAGTCTCTAATAAATAAATTTAAAAAAATTAAATTATTTCACATAAGATACTCTACCTCAGGGGTTCTTAACCTAGTGCCCACGGACACCAATGTACCCTTGAAGCTGTTTATGTGTGCCCGCGACTGTCAGCTGTATACTATATCAATATCAACTGGGCCAACCCATGGCCCACCACGATATTTTTGTGCGGCCGTGATATTCATCATACTTTTAGAAAAAAATAAAAGCTGTAAAAAAAAAGCCATTCAATGCTCAAATTAATATTTATGAAATTGCACACACCATGAGGAAAATTATTCAGGAAGAAGCATCTACAATTGAAGATGAGATTTTAAATATTCAGACTGATATTGTTTCAAAATCGTGCAAACTTAATAAAAATATTTGGAACCTAGCTGAAGATAAAAAATATTACCCTTTAAAAAAAAGGAGCTTGCAAATTAAAACATTAGTGGAATATGTGCAATGCCAAAAATCGCATTAAATGTAACTATTTTGAATTTTTTTGTTACCTTCTTAGTGTAGGATATTGTTTATGAAGCTTATGATTGCAATAAAATAAAGAAATATTAAGAATCATTATTTTTTTTTAACTGCACCAGCAAATTTTCTATTTGTCAGTTGTGCCCAGACAGCGAATACGATTAAGAACCCCTGGTCTACCTGATTACATTTTTATACAGCATATTAAACTGTCACCTGTTACAAACTAAAATAATAAATATGAATAATTAAATATAGATTAAGTAAAAAAAAAACAATGTTCATATTGCTTAAATTGTTGTTAATACTTAAAATTACTACTTTAAAACAGCTTATATAATTGCAGATAAATAGTTTTGTTATTCTAATTAAATAATTTTGGAAGATATCAGTGATTAGAGATAACATTATCAAATATCTAGTATTTACCCATAATATTTAAATTAGTTTTTATTTAGGGTTCTGAAAGATGAATCTTTTCTAAAATTTAATACAATATCTGAAGAAGTATATAGCTATATAATCACATACTACAGAAAACAAAATGCTTCAAGAAATGCCTTCTGAAAATGGAATAATGTTACATAACAGTTAAAACAATTTAAGATAACGAGGTTTAAAACTTTGAATACAGTTCTTCATTTAAGATATTTCTAATTAAGTATTGGTTTTTCTTGTATAACATGAATAAAATTGAAATTATTTTGAAATGATGATTTCACTTGTGAATTACAGATTTAAAAATATAGCTCTCTCTTTTTCAACAAGTATAACTTTTCAAAATAGTGCAAGAGATAGCTGTAATTTTTGAAAATATACAATTGATTAGAGTATTTACAGCCTTTTTTCTAGCCAGAATAGGGATTGCAATACCATTTTGAGCCATTTGAAAATTTTGTAATACTGGTATTCAAAAGTTTTAATTTCGGTTTTCGGTATATTAGAAATTTTTTAAATTGTCTCCACTACATGGTCAGGAATCGCCTGATATTCGTTTCTGTGAAAACAAGGTTGTGTTATGAAGAAAATGCGTAATATTTCAATATTTTTTAAATTGGGGAGTTTAATATTCACATTGTATTTGCATATCATACTTCTTTTTACATAACATTATGATTTTAAAATAAGAAAAGAAACCAACCAATTCAAATTTGATCAAGTTTACAATAAATGTTCTTAAAATTTTTTACCCACAAGCCTTATCTACATTGAGAAAAATTTGGTACAGTTATCGTGCACGCACGAAGATGTTTATGACACTAATGTCAATTGTGAAAAGGAATTGTCTCTTGATCAAAAATTAGAATTAGCGATAAGTAAAAAAATTCAACAGACCAAATTGCAATACAAAAATCAGCTATATTCAAAAACATCCGTTGAGAAATCGATTTATTTGAAAATGAGAAATTTAGAGGTAAAAACTTGGAAAAAGTATATTGCATATTGCTAACAATACTACCAACTAGCATAGATGCTGAAAGAACATTTTCGACAGCTGGTAATTTGTGCACATAATTACATTCCAGACTTAATGACAGTACAATTAATGCATTATGTTTTTTTAAGATCACATTTCAAAATTTTGTAATTGTACCACAGACTGAATATTGATATTTACACTTTTTTGTGATTTAAATAAATAAGATGTTCCTTTACTTTTTTGTGATTCTTTATTTACTGTTACAATTTAAAAATTACAAATTAATTTTATGTGATATTTAGTCTCTCTATTAAAATTGGCAAATAAAACAAAAAAACACCTGCACTTTTTTTTTCTTTTCCTAAAATTTCTACTATCGGTATTAAATTTATGGTCCGATATTGCAATCCCTAAGCCAGAACAAGTTCTGTATTTCAATGAAATAATGTTCCATGTTGAAAAATATTAAAAAAAAAAAATAACTAGGAAAGGAAGAACAATCATAATCAATCTACACTATTAAAATTCGAAGGTAAACAAACGTATCTATGGATGTGCGTCTATCTTCTCACGAACCGTACGGCGCAGAAAGTTGCGGAAGGTACCAAAAGATCGGGAATTTTCCAGGGAAGCCGTATTGCCCATTTATATTCCGATATTGTAATTAGTTAAAAAGATATCAATTAAAAACCTTAAAATGCCTAATTGTTTGAACTCCTACCGTTGTTTATTTGGCAAAGCTTCCATTCCGTTTCGGCCGAGCGGTGATCCAACGTTTTCCACCATCTAAAAATTGCCATCCGATTTATACTTTTGAAATCAGACAAAAATAATTACAATCGGAAAGATCATTTATTTCGCCACAATACGGTATATTTTTTTTTGTAAATAACGATTTTCTATTTTTTTTCGAATTTTTTAAAAGAGTGTTAAAACTGATGCGTTTTTATGAAAATTATTTCTAAATCGTTGCGTATAAATTTATTTTCGTGTTATTAAATCGATATTCTACACTAATTAACTTCAAGCCTTTCTCTTTTAGATCCATTCATTTAAAAAATAAAATGCCCAAAACTTTTTTTTCTATGATTTTTTAAGGAATACTCCAAATTTTAACTCCACATTGAAAACTTCGTCAAATATTAAGATTAACATACAAAACTTTTTTTGCATTGTAAAATAATATTATACAACTTCTGTGCGAAGATTGAAAAAATTGCTTAAAATTATGGATTTAAAATTTTTTTTGTTGTGATTTTCGTAAAATAACGTTTTTGCGAGAAATATATAAGCATTATTTTTGTAACCTTTTTTCTTTAAAAATTGTTGTTTCCAATCAATATGTGAAAACTTGGAATTTTCAAACAAAAATTGAGCCCTCAAAAATAATGAAAACTTTAAAAGACATTCTAAAGCTTTGCGCAGGAGCGAGAATCATTATTATTATTCCCCCCCTCTGTTTAACGCTCAGGCCAAGGTCAAACTTGCTGTTCTTGGCATTAGTGAATGATGTTAATTTGAGTAATGGAGAAAAGGGGAATTCCCCCTTTTTTTCATGCTCTCTCTCATGGCTGAAGTTATTTGTTATCGATATTAGTATACCTAACTCATTATAGATAAACGTTTTAAAGTGTTCTACCTTTATTTTTTTTTATGACTGATATTTTCCTTATTCTTAAAGAATGACTTTAAGAAAAGTGTAATAAAAAATACTGTAAAAAAAATATAATTCTGAAACATATATTAGTCTCATACACAGTATTATTTTCTTTTTGAATGATTTTGTGCAGTGAATGAAATAAATTTCCAGGCTTTTTCATTTATAATTTTTAATCTAACATTCAAAAACAACGCAATGAAGAAATGAATAGTCCTTTCGATAATTAACGGTGAGAATTTTGTATTTATTTTTTTAGAATATGGATTTAAAATAATATATATTTTAAGAAACCAAAGCAATATTTTTTCCGTTATTCATTACTAGATTAATTATGTAATGACAACACTGTATAATCTGTTTTTTCTGGATAAAACGAGAGATTATAGTTTTCTGGACTATACTTTAGCTACCAGTATATAACGATTCATTGGCAAATGAAAATACCACACATACACACAAACCCTTTGTATTATTTAAGCTCTAAGAAAATAATTATTGTTAAAATAATGAATATGCTTGGTTTTTCGTAATATATATATCAGA
>BMAO01025037.1:0-21797 GCA_019973975.1 Trichonephila clavata | reverse complement strand
TTTCCGAAAGAGAGAGACTAAAATGTATCAATTTGGGCTAATTTTCAAACAATAAAATGACGTGTATATTGTCAATTCTCATTTAAATGCAAATCTATGTATTATTTTAATATAAATTCTTTCCTAAAATCACATACATACATTTTCAGAAAAAAACCGCTAATTTAAATGAAAATAGAAACTTTAAGTTGATTATTAACTATTTTTCATAAATAGTTTTCGTAACTAATTTCTTAAGTAAAGAATGAATTTAAAGGACTTCGGAACATTTATAACTTGATTATTACATAATTCATATTAAATTAATGATTTTGATTAAATTACTGAGTATTAAAAATAAGTATATGTAGGTATTCACTACATTAGATTAAGAAAATTATTGACTCAGAATAGCGAATCTTATATGCGTGCGTGCAATATCTACTAAATAGCTTAATTCTAAATAAGCAAAGTAAAAATAGAAGCACAACCAGACAGTACAGATCAGAAATAAGTTAGACACAGTAGTGCAAAAACAAACCTTGACTGATAAGATTCTAGGTTTGAATATTGTTTCCAGGCCAGTCAACCTTCACCTGTAATTTGTCTATACTACTGGTTGTAAGGAAAGGAAAAAGAGTTTGAATATATTTTTATTATTAGAAAATTAACTAATGCTAAAAAAATATTAAGTAAAAGTAACCACGAAAAATGTAACAAAATCTACTTACATCTGGTAGAAAATATTAAATTTGCATGACTATATATAGAGCTATTATAAAACATTTATTACATATATAATTATTTCAGTTCGATCCAAGTTTATTAATAAATTTATCATGACTTTGTAAAAATATGAAATTTAATTTGCTTATATATTTATATAAAATGTTTCAGTACAAAAATTGTTCTCATTTTAAGCAATTTAAATTTAGAAATTTTTTAACAATCATAGAAATGTGAATTTTTTTTTTCACTAAAGTTTTTATTAAAGTAATTTTTTTCTTTTGTTTTCTTGATCTTCTGGATTTTCAATAAGCATGTTTGATTAAATTAATAAAATAAAAGTTTGGATGACGAAATTGTTTTAAAAATTCTTTTAAAAGGAACTAGTTTCTTTTAAACATTAAACACATCTCATTTCCAAACTGCGTTACTGAGCAAAATTTTTTAATTAATTTCCTTTTTCCTTAAGTTCGATTTAGTACTACTGTTAAATGCGACAGTTTATTTATTTTTTGAAGTTTAAAATTTTGCAAAAAACATTACTTGAACGGACATTAATTAAAATAATGATAAAATGTAAAAGTAGCTGACACACATGCAAAAAAATAATAAATTTCAAGTTGAGTTAAAGATATGTATCTTAAAAAGGTGAAATTATGTATAGAATTATGGAATTCAGAATTGTTAGATATTTGTAATTATTAAAGAGAAACATTTCTATTTATGCGAACACCAACTGTGTTTGAACACAGCAGTATGTGTGAGTATTATAGAATACGTAGAACTTTTTAAGTAACCTTTAACACTCCAATGTTCCATAAGTTGAGTCTTTTTTTAAAACATTTTCCGAAATATACAGTTTTATTCACACTGCTTTATAAAAACTATTATGTACTAAAAAATATGAGTTAATTTCTTATATATCAAAGGAGTGTGTTGCTCACACACACAAATAAAAAATGTATTTAAAAAATTAATACACTTATCTTATTTTAATTTTTTTTATCGAGGAAAATTCAAAACATTCACATATAATTAAAAGTTGTACTAGTATTTTAATAATTCAATGCTAGGAATAAAAGATGATCAATTTTGTTGATAGACTGCAACAAAAATATATCTCAAAATGGTAATTATTCCTTTTTTACAATAAGGTAAGGGAAGTTTGGTTGTTTTTTAAATAGTTCATATGAAAGCTATCATTTTTAACATGATATAATTACTTTGATTACAGTTCACAGAAAAACGGAGAAAATTTTCTGAATGTTAAGATTTCTAACAAGTATCGACAAAAATGTTAGACTCTTGAAATGTTTCCCGGTTTCCCTTTCACACTCCTTCCCTCATTTATTCATTTCCAAAGGATCTGGAGTACCCCAGCTTCAAGAATAATCATGTGAATTTGTTTAGTTAGACGTTGTTCATTCTTAATTTACTTGGAGAAGCACTTCAGTTGAAAAAACACATTACAAGGAGCTTTTATTATTATTATATTATTTATTTTCCTGTTCTCTGCATGTTTTCTTCAGTCAGTGAAGATTCATAATGCAGATCAAATGATTCATTCAAAACTATGCTTTAGACTTTAGAAAAAGCATTGGTTTATTTTTATACATTATAGATAATGATTTATCTTCTATGTTTCCAACGCTCGTGCTTGAATTTTTGACAATATATATGATGAAGATTGTATTGATGTTTTTCAACTGCCTCCCAAAGAAAATGAATGTTTCACTGATGAGGAAGATATAAACAATGACCAGTTACAATAAAGAATTTCTACCTATTTTACCAACAATTGTTTATATGGGAAGCAAAAAAATTTCACCAAGAGTAAATAGATATTTCTCAGTCAAATCGTATAAATGTTAAAAAAGGGATTAAGAAGATTTGATTTGCTTGAGAAACTTTTGGAATCATATCGATATCTGTTCAGAAGCACAAAAAAAAAAGGGGGGGGGGGGTCGTTGAAATTTATTTAACAATGAGTTAAATATGGCCTGATTTTGCTGCATGAGTTATACATTCACATTTGCATTATTCACAAGGGTATAGAAGTAGAAGAATCACATTTTTATTTCTGTAGAGAAATAACTTCGTGTCAGCTTCACATTGAAACCAAAAATCCCTTCTGATCTTGAACCCCTCGCGAAGAAAGCTCTAAATCTTTCAGATAATTGGTCGCTGATTATCTTGATCTTTCAACCCTAGAACATTGTGCTGGTTCGTAGGCGGGAGACAATTTCTTGCTGAATGCTTTCCTGATTAGAGCACGAAGCTTAAAACAGAATATTTTTGTCTTTATTTTTTATTTTAGATAGTTGATGATCTATTTTTCCTTTTGTTCTTTTGCTTTTCATCCATATCATTATTGCTCTGAATTTTCATAAGAAGTTAATATGTAACTTTTCCTTCACCATAATGCTGCCTTCTTATTTAGTTATAAGGCCAAGAAGTAAAATTTCTGAATGAATAAACTCCTGTTTAAGAATTATAAAATATTTTCTGAATTTGGAAGCAAATGTCAATTTTTTGCTTAATCTATATCATTCCTGAATGACATGTAAAAATTCACCTACTACTTCTGAAAAATTATGTAGAGCTTTGCTCATGAATATTCTTAATCATATTTTGTTAAAACACGCCAATGTTTCATCTATGAAACATGTTATATAAATGATAAAAAAATATTTATTTCGAAACTTTTCTAAATATTTCTAATGCTTGAATTTTTGTTCAATGTTAATCAATAAATAGTTTCTGTTACTTTTCGATCATATAGTAGCATTTTAATGATTGAAGTTAAGAAAAAATGAAATAAATAGATTAAAATAAAGAATTAAAATAAGAATAGTCTAATTCAATAGTCTTATAGTCTGCGTTTGTCATATTAAAGAAACTCTTAAAAATAAATAATTAACTTCAACTTTAATTTCTTTCACAAAAACAAATGAAATAAATTATCTATGAAAAGATTCTGGAGCAACTTGCTTAGGAAATTATAATATTAATTATTTTAAATAGAATTAAATGTAGGGGCAAATTTTATTTGTGAATATAAAGTTAAAATTTGAAATACATTATATTTAATTTTAAAAATTACAATATATATATATTAGAAGTCTTTGTAACAAAACTTAATGACTTACAGTTTAATTTTTATTGATATTCTACAGCAAACAATACAGGCTTCAAAAAATAGTAATATAAGGCCTTTACTATAGGAGCAATCCCAATTAATAACCATTTAAAGGGTTTCATATTTTTAGCTATTTATGACTTAAAAACACTAATTCTTAAAAAAGTAAACCGGGAAAAATAATTTATGCAAACAATCATTACATAATTCGTAAAGGAAAAGAAAGAGTTATGAATTCAATCAAAAGGTATTCAACAATATGAAAAATTAATTTATTTTTGTGATAAGTTTAGTTAACTGTTTTTATTTCAAATTTTCTATCAGATAAAACTAAAAATTAAAATTGTTTATCGTCTACTTTTGAATAATAGTACTTTTCTTTTAAGTTTCAGATACTTAGTTGAGTTTGTTTCAAACTGTGCTCTTGAGGGTTTTATTTGCACTTGAAATTACAACTACTAGAATGAACGGTAAAATAATATTTTCAAATAATATTTAAAGATAATTGAAAAATAAAGTATTAAGAATTGGTAAAACTTTCTTAAATATATGTGATATCTAAAAAGCGTTAATAGTTTTGCTTAAAAAATGACAAAATTAAGTACAACGGAATGGTAATTGAAGTAATTTATCTTATGTGTAAAATATTCACAAAATTATGTTATTTATACGAAAATACGCAGTGTGTCAAGGAAAACTTGACTTAAATCCATATGATATCGAATAAGAATTAAAATAACTACAAAGTATGAAAAAACACATAGTTTGAAGTTTTTAGTGATAGACTTAAATAAAGAACATACTTTGTGTTTTAACAAACAGTGCCTTTTTCGTGCCGAAAACTAAAAGAAGAAGCAATAATAAAATCTTTCTAGACCTCATTACTGCCAAATAGCCTAAAACAGCTTTTAAAAAAGAGATTTCATTTTATATTCAGTAATAGTTTTTCACATTCTTTTTTAAACTTAAATCAATCTTATATTAGGAAAAAGATATATTAGAAATATTATATTTTATATTGAGAACTTTATTTCACAATACGGAAAATTTTTAATTCTAATTTTATTTAATTTAAATTTAAAACACTCTTCCATGTAAATATCAGAGTAGTATTACAAATAGATTTTTATATATGTATAGATATTATTTTCTTTAAGGCTATTAAGAAGTTCATTAAAATATGTGTGGGGGCTTGTATGATAATGTTTCAGATGGTGATAAGGAGTGTAAGGCCAAATGCAAAATAATTTCTTAAATTTGACAAATAAATATTCAAATTAAAATAAATAAAATCGATTATTTCAACATACAAATTGTGAATAAATATTCTGAATTCTTTTCTATATTTAATGATTAAAATATTTCACCTGGTTATATATTAATTATTCTGGAATTTTATTAAATATAGTTTTATTGATCAGAAATTGATTGATAATAATTTTAGGTAGCTAAATAAGAGCTTAAATTAATATAATATTACTAAATACTTTGTATATATTTTATTATTTATTAAAAAAACCAGATTTATATAAAATTCTTTTACATACGTAACATTAATTCCTATGTCCCATATATATATATATATATATAACTTTTATAAATATTTAAAAAAAACTCATTGGAATAATACCTTTCTTCTCACATTACTTTACTTTAAAAATTATATAAAAATTAATTTAAATTGCATAAATTTCTACTTTAAAAAAATCATAACTACTTCATTCTAAGTTTTAAGTTACAGAAATTTGTATTCACTGTACTAAGAAATAAAACATTATATATATGTGTGTGTGTGTGTGTGTGTGTGTGTGTGTGTGTGTGTGTGTGTGTGTGTGTGTGTGTGTGTGTGTGTGTGTGGTGTGTGTGTGTGGTGTGTGTGTGTGTGTGTGTGTGTGTGTGTGTGTGTGTGTGTGTGTGTGTGTGTGTGTGTGTGTGTGTGTGTGTGTGTGTGTGTGTGTGTGTGTGTGTGTGTGTGAATCAAACGATTTTATTTCTTACCATTCACTGATTATTATGCGAAGAAATTCTATGGAAAATATATTTTAATTAAAACGTAAATTACAATTAAATGTACTTGACGCCGAAAATAAATAAAGCACATTGTTTTCTCTTTAGAGACAAAAATACGAACCAATGTATATTTAAAACATTTATTGTAGACCATTTATATATACTATATATATATATATGTGTGTGTGATAAAAAATGATAAAATCAAAGATGATTCTAAATTTACCTTCTGTAAGACATTTATCTGTATTTACTTATTGACATGTAACCAATGCCAACTTAAATATATTGGACACACATCTTATAAAATTAATATTAGAATTAATAAACATGGGTCTATACTAAAAATTTTATAGTATAAAAATTTCAAATAAAATAGTAATATGACATTTCAGTACAAATGGATTTGAAAATGTTGTACTTAATATTATTAAAATAGTCCGTGATATTAAAGAAAGATTAGGTGAGAAAATTTTTATTTTAAATATTACAATGCAGTTTATTTTTAGGGACTAAATGTATTATACCAAGGGGAAAATATTCTCAATGCAATTAAACAAAATTCTCAAGAATATATTACAATAATTAATTTAAAAAGACTAATAAAAGAAAAACTAGAGGGACTAGAACTAAAAGGTTAAGCAGAGACAAAATTGTACTTTCAAATAGTGTTATTGATATATGCAAAAGTTTCGAGAACAATTTAAACATAAAACACATTAAATCTTTCATGTTTGGACAGAGTAAGACAGAATTATGTATTACAGAATTCAGATAAAATAAAAGATTGCCATACTTTACGTATCATAATAGACATTCACAAATTTTTGAAACATAAACATGAAATAAAAGCCAATGTAAATGAAAAACATCAAACAGAATATTGCACATTATTATACATGAATATAAATCGTATCATAATATTAATTTTTCTAACATACTTAAAAAACACACATGTCAACTTTCCCAATTCAGAATATCACTATTAAAAAGGCTTTTAAATATAATTAAAAAAATAGGTAGATCAATTTTTAACTATAACGTGCATATAAAGCAGGAAATCTTAAAATGTAATGAATTTAAAGAATTCGTAGATAAGCATCACCATCATGTTATTACTGGTGACCTCAATATTGTAAAAGACAATAATCAAAGAAATATAATGAATAAAGGTACTGGTTTTAGAATAAGGATTTCCAATAATAATAAAATTCTAAAAAATGAATTATAAAATGATATTGAGCAATTCATTTACAAAATTGCTCTTAAATATAGTATTCCTTCAGAGGCATTCACAGAATTTAAGTATAATATTACACAACTTTAGTACAGATAATAATATATTTTTTAAGGATATTAAAAATACGATTAAAAAAATGCAAAATGAGTTTATTACAGTTTATATTGTTAAAGTGCCAGGAAATTTTGCCATCATATGTAAATACTATTATAGTTTAATGATCAACAAACATTTTGATAATAATACAATTTTTATTAAGTCATCAATTTCTGATAGAGAAATAACTAATTGAATTTTGGCTTTTCATAAACAATTAAAAACACAAATTAATAATAATTTTAAATTTCCACATGTATTTCTTACACCTAAATTTCATAAAGACCCAGTCAAGTTTAGAACAGTTACTAATGGCTTTATACATATATCAGCAAATCAGGCAAGTTCTCCGTGAAATATTACAAGATACAATAAATAATCTTAAATCCATAGACATACTTGTAATGTACATGTTTCTATATTCAGAAATAATGTAATTAATTACATACAACGCAATAAATTTCTAGTTTTAAAAAATCAGAAAAAATAAATAAAAAAACATAAACATTTTAATAAATACTGCTTAATTCAAAAATACCCAATTAATCTTATTAATAGTTATTTGAATAAAGAAATTCTAAATAGAAAGGATTAAAAATCCATAGTTTATTCATATAAATTTATTATTTTTCCAAAATAGTTATAGTTACCTCAAAATTCTAATTTTAGATAAAATTACTTATTCTCTTAGTTTTTTTTTTAATTTAATTTAATTTATTTTTTACATCATATATAATCTTAGTGTCTCTATTGTAATGGTAGTATATTTACAATTCTTAATTTTTTTATTTCTATTCTTTTCATATTTTTGCTAAGTGTTACTATTCAGTCATTCCTATACTTTGAATTTGCATTTGGGTCCAGAATCTGGCAATAACTTGTTTATTATACTCAGATTTAGCGTGGGCTCTGCTTTTTTTGAATGCAATTTTTAGGTAATTTACCTTTTTCTTGTAATGGATTTAGATATTCTATCCATTATTTTCAATACGTTTTTACTGAGTATTATTAATAGTTGGCTGGCCAAAAATCATGTTCAACCTCACTTCTATATATATTAGCTTATATATAAGAGCTGTCTTAAGTCAGCAATGTTTATAATACTGTAGCATCCATAATTTTATATTTTTTTATATTTAACTCTATTATTTTAATTTTTCATGTATCCTTTTTAAAATCAACTGTCTGGTTAACTTGCAATTTCAATTTTGTTCTTCAGTTTTGATTAATGTTTTTCCATCTCTCTCTTGTAGAGAAATTTTAACTTTATATATATATTATATATATATATATATATATATTATATATTAACTTTTTATATATATATATATATATATTATGCCATGTATTTCTTTCATTTTATGTTACTATATATATATTTATATATATATATATATATAGTAACATAAAATGAAAGAAATACATGGCATAATACCTCATACACATGGCATACATGGCATAATACATGGCCTCCTATTACATCGAAGATCATTTATCTTGTGTATTGAATTAAAATTTCTGTTAATGAGTATCTCTTATTTCAGAAAAATTCCAAAACGTGTGTGATCATAGGAATAGTTATAAGAATTTGATGCTCTTGGTTTTACAAATTCTTATTTTAATCTCATGAAATGCACGAGATACGTATATGGTTCAAATAATATAAAAAGTATCACTTGAAAATATATCTTGAAATTTATCAAAAGTATTCTTTTTCTTTCATTCTTTCCCTCTCTCTAATTTTTCGTTTTATTTTTGATTTGAAAAGAAAATTATGTCTATTTTATGATATTTAATTAATGCAAATAAGCTATATTTTTATTTCCTATTAAGATATAAATCATTGTTCACAGCTTTAAGTCATCCTGAAATTAAAATTAAACTTCCAATAGGTAATTCTGGAATATTTTAAATGAGGTATAAATAGATGGATGAGTATTATTTATTTTTTGTTGGTGATGTGAATAAATTTTTATCAGAAGTATAAGGGTAAAACTAAATTGTAGGTGTACTTTTAACATTAATTAGTTGAATTTATATAAAAATAAACTTCAAAGTGTTAAAACATGTATAGTTAATTTATTTTGTCAATCATGCTTATGCGAATGCCTCAGTTTAGTTTCGAGTACTCCACTGAAATCTCAGTTTCAATATACTAATAAGCAAAATGTTAGGTCATCTTAATTAATAACTGAACAAAAGTTTTATTTTAAACTTCAGTAATTATATAACACGACATTCAAAAACTGTTAATTTTAACTTACAATAAATGTAGTTTGTAACAACTAATATTAATAATTTCGCATAAGAAATAAACAACAATAAGCTTTTACAAAAGAAGACTCGCCGTTTGTAAACTTCCCAGCGAACGGAAATTATTCGGAATAGAAAAAAAATTGAAAACACTTGTCTATATACCAAGTATCCTACTGTATGCAGAAAAGGGAAGTGGTTTAAAAAGCAAAGAATAGGTTTCTGTCGAAGTACAGACTCGGGTGTTATCGCTCTCTTTGCAGAAAATGCTCAAAAGAACAACCTGTCGTTTTGATCCTCATCCTACCCATAGTATATACATGATTATAACAAGAATACTAACATCGTTCAATCGTTCATCGTATGTACAAAAGAAAATGTAGTGTATCCCTCCTGAAAGTTGCCTTATTGAATAAAAATTAAAGAAGCGTCTTATTAGAATTATAATACAGCTGTTTCTAAGACAAATGTTAAGATTTTGACACTAATTATTAACTTAATTCTTTCTTTTAAATATCTTTAAATATAAATGTTTGATTGTTGCTGGAAAATTTTCTTCATGGTAAAGATAAAAATTAAATACGCAAAAAGATGTAAATACGTTAATTAAGAAATTTAACAGATTAGCTCAAAAAGGAAAAAAAGAGTAATCAATGGAAAAAATGCAAACAAAAAGGAAAAAGAATATTTTTTTCTTCGACCCAAAAAAAATCTGTTTTAATTTTACCATCTCTGTGGTTTCTTGGGATAATAATATTCTGTAAAACAAGAAATTTGTTTTTGTGCTTTATTTGTCCTCAAATCGGAATAAACATTAGTTTCATCCAGTAGCATGTTTTATTTTTATTAATAAATTAACGTTATTTATTTGTATTTGACAATCAATAGCTCTCTTGATAGACAAAAACATTATCGTCATTCATAAATATTTCGGAAATATACTGTCTTCTAATTTAAGAGATATTTTAACAAATATTGTATTAACCTTTTAAACGCCGCACTATCATTGAAAGGTAACATAAACTAAATTTTGATAAAAATTGAATTAAAATTGAAACATAAGATCTATAAAAGAAAGAAAAAATGGAAAAAAAATTTTAAAGATTTTTAGCATGTTCCAAAATGGAACATTGGCGGGTACCATTAAGTTTTTTCACATGTTTTTTAAGAGTACGACCAATGACATTTAAATTCAAAAATCAGTTATTATATACATTTTTAAGAAGTAGTATCTTAACAAGAGGTGTCATTAAACATTTCCCAACGGGGTTTCATCATTCACCCCCCCCCCGTTATAGGGGGAGGGGCATGATACCCGCCAAACAATTAAAATGGGCCTTAAAAAATCTAAAATTAAAATGGGGGAAAGAACTAAAAATTTGTGTGTGAACGAGAGAAATCTATCATTTTTTCCCTGCAGAGTTTTTTAAATGTACCCCGATGGGTGTCCCCTCTTTGCGCAACATCTGAAGTAAACTTTTAAATATAATTCCGAAATAACGCAGATTAAGTTGAAAATATAATTTATACACAGGAATTTATACATTTCAGAAAATTACAATCACTTATTAGAAACAATAAAGGAAAACATCAGTAGGACAAAGAAATAAACAAATAACCTTCATATCAAAATTCTCAAAGCTATAGTATAATAAAACAAACATACAAAAAACTAGAAAAATACAGATTTACCAAAATTCTTCAAAATGAGAAATAAAGACAAAATATATTATTGTTTTTTCTTATATGTGCTTTTTTATGTCCTAAACTATTTTTATTGTCCATGTATAGCTAGGAAAACATTTCTCAAGCAATCTTTTTTAGCACTTGAGGCATTTTTTCGTTGTGCTCTTCTGACATACAGGAGGTATTTCATTATCATCTATGCTTGCAGAAATTTCAATTTTGCAACAAGCATCTACTGGTAGAACAGACTGAAAAGTATCTTCATCGATATCTTCCTCGTCAGTAAATCACCCACTTTCTTCTAGGGGAAACTGACAAATATTAATAGGTTCTTCTCATCTGATTGTGTATAAAAATATTCCAAAGCCTCTTCTACAGTCCGGAATGGCTATGAATGCGTCCTTTTATCAGCGTACTGAATATTCACTAACTGACGCATAATATAAAACCTTATTATGTGACGTTTTTCTCCAAATAAGACATACGCTACATCTAACTATCAACAAACGCACGTGGTAGTTACTTTTGCTGCAGCTGGAGAAATTCACTTGAGATTGTCCAGAAACGATTGGAAAGGGGGGGGGGAGTTGAGAGAGGGAGTCGAAACGAAAGTCAAGTCATAAATATTTTCTTCCGACACGTACTATAAGTTTTTAGCGTTCAGAAACCTTTTCTCAGTCCTATGTGAACTGTAAACATAATAACTGCATTGTGTGAAAAAATATACCTTTACACGCCAATGTTCCATTTTTGGAACATTGAAATTTCAAAACGGATAGTAAAAAAATAACGATATTTTTTATGATATCTTGCTTATGATATGATAGTTAAAATGATCATTTTTAGTTACTTTTACCAAATAATAAATTATTTTTTAAATTTTGAATTTTATATGAATTTTTGAATTTTGCCCGATCAAAAGTTGAAAAAAATGCATTATTTAGAATTTTTTCTCAGAAAGACTATTTAATTTAGAAACAATACTTCAATTTCAAAAAATTAATCCATACTTTTTGTTTTCAAAATAATTTTTATGGAACTATATGAATAAAATTCAATTTTTCAGAAAATTTCAAAGTTGATGTTCCAATATTGGAACATTGGCATGTAAAAGGTTAATAAGGACAAACCATTCTGATAATCGTTCTAATAAATCGTTCTTCTAAATACAACACACTAATTACATAGCTCGTTCTTCAAGTATTTTTACTATCATAGATAATATTTTTCAAGTGAAAATATACTGTTTAAAATCAATGTATATTTATTACTAATATATTTGTGTACGTAAATCACAACTCAAGTGAAGCTAAATTTGCACATTAATAATTTTTTTAAGAATTTTGCAACAGCTCAAAGAAGCAATAATTTTGTAGACTGAACTCGTTTACTTGAATGTGTGTAGTTAAGGATACTTGTTAGTTAAAATGCTTTATATGCATTGTAAAGAAATAATTTTTTATTTTATGCTTGAGTAGTGTGTTTCTGACTCCACATATATTTTTCCTCTCAACTTCCGCTTAAACTTTAAAAATTTAAATAGTAACTTTTTTGAAGTACCATAATTGATTGTTCTATTCAGAAAGATATAATGACCTTCTTGTCGCACATTTAATTATCCACTGTATAACATATAGCTTATATACAGTGGTGGCTAAAATTGTAGACACTTTTTAAAATTGTTATGTGTTTTAAGTTTGACGCTTATAGAAATGTTACATTGCATAAATTGCAAAGTCTTTTATATCATTTTAAAGAAATTTTAATGCTAAATTCAATACAAAAAACAAAATTCAAATATTTTCAAGTAAAAAAATGTTATGCGGCAATAACTATCGATATACATTAGGTACTAATGAAAGTAGTAAGTTATCTGTGCTTGGTGGGTTAGCCTTCATTTTTTGTTAAAGCTTCACATCGATGTTTCATTAAGCAGAAAATAGTTTTAGGCTCTTTCTTCGTTGTTACATGATTCCAGGAAACAATTATATCCTCAATTGGTTACTCTTTAATTCCTGGGAACCTCATTCAGACAAGAGTTTTCATAAAGTGTCACAAGTTTTCGATAGAATTGAAGTCAGGACTGTTTAACGGTCAGAACAATAATAATATTTAATCAAGAAGAAATAACATCGAACAAAAGAGACACCTAGAAAGAGATGTGTGATGAGAAAGTGGTATTTTCTGTGTAAAAATTGCAAGACATGAGGGATGTTTAGTGACTACATATGGTGACTGAAACTTTTGCTTAAGATGTCAGAAGGCAAATTTTTAAAAAAAAAAGCAGGGAAAGGCCGAAAAAAGTGCACCACAACTGTTGATGACAGAACAGCAAAATACTATGTCTCCAAGGTAAAAGAATGCCATCAACGGTCGTCAGAAGTTATTTGAATGATGCTAGTGTTTTTGCCTGTTCAAAAACAATCATAAGATTAGCAGATGTTAGACTAAGAGGTAGAGTTCCCCGAAAAAAAAAATTATCTCAATTTACAGCAGTGCTAAAAACGACTACAGTGGTCAAAGGAACACATTAATTGGACAAATGATTAGTGGTCACAAGTTATATGGAGGGATGAAACTAAGATATCATTATTCGGTAGTGATGGCGAAAAATATGTAAGATCAGTGGCGTAAAGGAGAATATCAAGGCCCCCTGAAAACTCAGGTTTGTGGCCCCAAGAGTCCAAATACGTACTTAGCTTCAGTCAAGCCTTGGGCCCTCCCCCGCAATGCGGGGATTGCGAGGGTGTACGTTACGCCACTCAGTAAGACATAGAGGAGGAGAAATGCTACATATTGACTGCTTCCCGGAAACAGTGAAAACAAATTTTTATGATTTGGTCATGCATACCAGCAAGTGGTATCAGTCGTTAATATTAATTATATTAATATTAATATATTTAATGTCAGATATTATATGAAGAATATAGAGAGATAAAAATTATTAGCAAAATTTAATTTATTTCTGATTATGCTGATAATTTTACTATACACTGCATATTTTTATTTATGCAGCAGCAATGTTCTTATATAATTAATTTTTAAGAAGTTGAATATTTTTTCAAATCTATTGTGCTTTGAACTTTTTTTTGGAAGAATATAATTAATCAATTTTAAAAGTGTTCATGTCTTACGTAAATTCTCTTGTCACACTCATTGAAAATCAGTGTCACTATTGTAAATTGCGCAAACTTATATTAAAAAATAATACATTATCTTTCAGAAAATAAAGTGCTGAGTCACTTCTTAAGCATCGAAACTAAATGAATTTTGAAGAATTTTAAGGTATCCGGCTACCCTAAATTTGTGAATTTTGCTAAAAATTATCAAATTAATTTATGATTTTATTTAATAGGCCGTCTTATTAGCTTTATAAAATTACAAAGTTTATTATCTTCCGTTTACTAGAACAAAAACTACAAGAGTTTTATTAAAAGCAGATGCCTTAAGCAAGATACTTTAAGCAAGATGTCATAATTTAAAACGCGTTTCACTCGAAATGTGTTTTTTTAAATGCTCAAGCCAGTGATTGCTAAAAGATTTTTGAAGATAATTAACTGAAAATTTTTGTGTATGTTTTGCATAGTAGTAGAAGTATTTTAGCTTTCAGATTTATCAATCACAGTTTTATTACAAAATTTACAATCTCTTATGTGAATATAATCACTGTTTTTTAAGCAATTTCATATAATAATTAAGATAAAGTGCTCTAGTTTTTGTAAAAATTAAAATATCTCTGATCCTGAAGGTCATTTCAAAAATAAATAACATAGCAACACATCAGATTTGAAAAATTGAAAATTTGTTCATAAACATTTGGTACAGAATGGACCGCGTTTAGGTTATTTTTTGTAAATTTTTACCAGTTTTTTCCCATTTTAGAAATAACAATTTTTTTTTCTGTTCTTAATTTTAGTATATTTTTCTTAAAATGTACTAAAGAAATTTAAAAACAACAAAAAAAATCCCCATATCTTCATTTTTTCAAAAAAAAGTTGTCGCAAGTAGTCGGATACCTTAAGAGAAACGCATCCTGCATTCATAAAAATGGCATTACTATTTGCTGGCTTAAGAGCTTTTCATTTACATATAGCTGAAAGTAATAGTTTAAAATATTTTCCTTATCTCAACTTTTTCATTCGTCTTGCGAATGCTTGGCCATAGTTGCTTAGTAGTCAAGGTAAGGAATTCATGGCTGTCGTGTCATGAGTTCGAGCCTATTACCGCTGAAGACCCGCCGTGTGCGGGAGAGATGCACGTTAAAGCTTTCGAGATTTAAAGCGTACTCCCGTTGTGTGGTGTGGTAGTTAGGAGAGGGAATGCCAGCTCAGGTGTCGTCCACGTCTTTTGACCATGGTTCACAATTACGAGGTCCGTCGCCAAAAGCGTTCGAGTATCTGAACAGTGTCAAGTTAAATTCACTCACTCATTCCTTCAAATGCTATAAAACTCATAGCTTAAATATAAGTACACGTAACAAATATTTGAGAACACGACCTGAAGAGTTTTCTGAAATTCGAAGTTTGTCAAAAAACGAAAATATTTCGTCTGGAAAGTTTCAATCTATTCTCCGTTTTATCTATTGTATTTCCATGCCGTAATATGATATGGCAGTATGATATGGGATGCTCAGAAAAGGCTAGAAAAAGAAAAAAAGACACTAAAAATTCAAAAATAATAATAACTATTGATCAAAGGTAAATAATATCTTTAATGAATAAATTCAGCAATATGTTGGTTATTAATATTAGAAAATAACTCAATGTATGGGAAGACAGAAAATTGTGGTATTTGTAACTAAATTAATGATTCGTCAGTGAAATTCATTATAACTTTTATTCTATAATAGTTAAAGACAAAAATCTATTTCTTAAATATATAAAGAGAGAGGAATCCTTTTACAATATATAATTCAATAAAGCTTCCCAATGTTTTTTAATATTTAACAGGATATTGTTAAATCTAAAATACTATTTTAGTTTAAAATGCTATTAATAATACATAAATCGTTATAAAAGAAAATTCGATTTGAAATATTCGTTTGCTTTAAAAACGCAAAAACAGCTATATTCTGATTACTGCAATTCACTGAATTTCAAACAGTGAAGAATAATTTTTTGAAAGTTCCAATTTTAGTCTTTTTTTTTTAATAATTTAAGTTAGAATAAAGCACTTTCCTTAGTTATAGTTGAAATGAGTTAATAATTTTAGATCACAGGTAAACCAATAGCAATTAGTTCTAACCTTTCAACATTTTCTGCGTTAGAAAATACAAGAAGTATAAATTGAAAATTCTTTAAAAGACTACTTTATAACTGAGTGGGTTTTCGATTTTTTAGATCAATATTTACTTGACCGCTACTGTTTCAGTTTCTGGATAGCCCATTTGGTGTGGGCTGCAACTGTCGTAGCAGATTTGTCCTTAGTTTATCTTCTTCTTCATTGTGTTTAATATTTCCTTGTGTCATAAAGATACTATAAATATGTATAACCAAGAACTTAACTTTTACTTAATTGTAAGGTATTGGTTAGAATTTTTTTTTCTCTTATCATTTCAAAAAAAAATTAATTATTTCTTATGATTATTATAATAATGATTCATATTTACCAATATGGAATTTTTACATCTTGTAATTTTAATTGTTTTTCACTTTTGCAATAATTTTATATTTTTGCAAAATAGAGATAAAGTTTATTGCAATCATTGCAATTCAACTTAAGTCCAATATCGAGAAGAAATTACTTTTGAGAGAGAGAGAGAGGAATAAATAAAAATACTTCTCTCAACACTATTTTATCAAATATAGATATTTGTCCAAAATTTTTGTATTCAACTCAGTCAGAATATCTATAAGAATTTTGATAGAAATTAATGAGTCTCACAGTCACCTTTATCAGAGTTATTTAAAGAAACCTATTATAACACAAAGGAAATATTTACACAAAGATTACTTAGTATAAGTGTTCCATCTATTACTTTGCAATAATTAACACTGAAGTATGAATTAAATTATTTTAAAAAATTAAAGAGAAAATATAATCCATTTCATTTACTGTAATATTTCATTGGGACATTATTATTTTTATTTGTAATTTTAATCATAACATTTTTATCTTGTTTTCTGCAGCTCTTTGATGGATTAATCCTTATGTGTGTCATAAAATTTAATTATATTACTATTTTACACATAATTATAATGCTTTTAACATTTCTGAACAAAGAGGATAATTTTAATAATACAAACTACATTAATTAAAACAATATTAGCTTTGATCTAAAAGATTTGTAAGTATTTTGTTCCAAATATAAAGCTCTTAAGAAAATTCCTGAATCTTTCAGAACTTAAATGTTAAGCTTTTCAAAATGTGTACTTTGATTAGTGCATTAATTTTGCTTAAGATTTAAGTGCTACTTATTTGGAAATATTTTGATGTGAATGTATTTTCAAATGTAATTATTTGTTGAAAAGTAAATAAAAATAAAATAGAACGCACCCACTTAAACAAAGACCTTAACTTTGGTTGATAAATATTATTGTGGAGCAATGTAATTAAATAAGAATTTTTGGGATTATACATTCTAATTAGTGAATAATATTCTAATGAACATGATGATAAATATCATACTGAATTTATGAAGATCTAAAAAAAGCAAATAAATATGTACCACTTATATCATAAAATATAACATTTAAGGAATTAAGCAAACAATTACATAATTCTTTTTGAGGAAATTTAATTTTCAAAAGGATTGTTTCTGAATGGTAAATATGACAATAGTAAAACAAGGCTGAAAATAAATGCTTACATGGAACGATATAATGCGATAAGAAAACAATTGCAAATGAAATTACGATACTAAAATGGAACTGAATAAATAATTTAACAACATTATTGCAAAATGTATTTTTAACCTTTCTAAACATGACAAAGTTTAGAAGTTATTAATAGTTTTGTTTTTCTTTTATAAGTATTTTCTTTCTATTAAAATATGTTGAATGATCATTATATTAAAATCATTTTATTACATTGCGCATTTTGAAAACTAAATTTATTTGATTACATTGTTTTTCCCCTTCAGCTATTCATTTTTATATAACTTTGAATAAAGTTTCAATACGAAATTAAAGTGTTTACAAAAATACCGAAAATGTTACACGTAATTAAAAAGGTTTGACTGGTATAAGGTAGAATATGTTACACTTTTACATTTGCCTAAATGTATCTTCTCATTAATATTTATGTAATTTAGTTTCTTATGTTTGTGTTTCTTGTTTCGGGAATTTTTGAAATAGATATGATTATTATTACTCGCATTGGTTATAAGATATATATATTGCAGCATTTGAAGTGTAGTTTTGAAAAACGATTATGTTCATCGACGAAGCTTTTTAAGTTTTGTGAAGATTATTATGTTATTAAACTTTTATTATAACTAGTAATACATGTCATATACGACTCAATTTTGATGTACTTAATTATATACCAACTTTATACAAATAAATTATTAATTCAAAGCAAATTTAAACGTAAGTTATATTACATGCATTAACATATAAATATTTCACACAAAAACACTTTCTTGTTGCTTTGTATTACTTTACAAAATGATTTAGAACTTACAATTGCTGTTCATGCATTAAACTAACTGTAGAATGCGTATTCCAACTTTAAGAAATGTTTTAAAACAGTTACATTCATTAGTTCCGAAATATTACAATAAACTTATTTCATTATCGTTAGAACATGAACCATAAGAAAAAATTTTAGCACATGTATTTTTACATGTTTCTTTCTTAAGAGAAACATAAAAAAAATTTTAATTGAAACTGGTACAAATTTGTTAGTTAATTTCATATTATTAAGCAGATTAAAATTCTGACATATTCCACATTACAAGCTTCAAAAATTAGAAATATCTTAAAATGTGTTATCGGTTCACATCGAAATGTGAATAATTAAAGAGGGGGGATATGAATAAATAATTAATTTTAGTCCAAAAGAAAATTTCTGTCCGTATGAATTATCAATAATTTTATAGAAATAAACAAAACGACCTAAGTGTATTTATTAAATGGATAATAAGAAGTAAATATAATTTAAATATATATGCATTTAGGTAGCATATGTATATGTACAAGTTGATTGAATGCAAAATATTGTCAAAACACACCATCAGCGAAGTTTAGCATAAATGTGCTGCGCATACTTTTTAAGAATTCCTAAAATTTTAACGCAGAATTAAGTATATTTAATGTAATATTATTCTTTAAATGACCCAGAATATGTTTCCTCTCCACTGCTTATTGTAATGTTTGATTATCTGTTTCTTTCTCTCTCTCTCTCTCTCTCTCTCTGATTATTTTTATCTCCTCCTCCCTCTTTAAATTAGTTATAAGACCTCGATTGGGGTGAAACATAACTTTAAAAAGTGATATTAAAATAATTTTTGAGGCATTTCTATCAAAGGAAATATACGATAGCTTTTCTATTAAAAAATTAAACAGGAGTATTCGATAACTTCAAAGTTCTTCTGATTTTTCAAGAATGATATTTCAGATCTAAGGAAAAATAGTAAAAGAGTATCATTACTACTTCTTATTTTGATTACAAAAATTTTCTTTAGATTTATGAAATATGTGCAACACATGCCAGATTTAGAATAACTTCACATTAACATGGATCGTTTTCATGCATAGATTTTTTTAGCTGCTAACGTTTTAAACTTGCTAGAAGGAATTTATTCAATCACTACTATCTCTAGATTTCGATGTAATAGTTCATTACATAATTTACTGCAACGAACAGGAGTTTTACTCTCTAATATATTTAGCAAATGACACACAGCCTTCTCAATACTGCTTTTAACAGTATATTTTCTATCTTCTTCATTTTTTAGTTCTTTAAAAGTGATCATAAACCTTATTTAAACTGCTATTTTGCATCGTTTCATTTATATGTTGTTTTTCTCTTCTTCAACTAGCTTACGCCATCTTGATCTATTTGATTCCACCCTTGGTTAACTCCAAATTATGCCGCTTTTAGCATGCTAAACTATGTGTTAATAGCAATACTTTTGCTATTACAAGATTTATTTATATTATTTAAGATAAAGGGATACTTCTAATATTTTCAATAAACTGTTTTAGATATTCTGATCATTAGAAAGTATTTTTATTTTATTTTTCTCGTGATTCCGAAAAAAAATCCTTTTTATGAAGTTTTATATTGTGTGAGTGAGTATTCCCCTATAGGATCTAATATTTGTTTTTGTTTTTCAGAATGGTGTTTTTTTTTAAAAGAACTAATCTGTCCTATTTTTTACAAAAAAATTCTTAAAGTGATTTTAAAAGAAGTTATAAAAATTATGTTTTAGGAAAAAATTTTAAAAAAGGAAAGAAAAATGTTTTAAAGGAAAGAGATTGATTGGAGAAACTTTTCATACCAAAGCTTTTGTTTAAATATTTAAGTAAAAAAACCTTAAATTTCCTTAAGAAATACTCATTTTCTCAACACCATTCGTTAAAAAATGGATATAACTTTCAATCCATGAAAAGTTTTGTATAATTAGTTGCTGATTAATTGCTTGAAAGGCTTTATATTATTACTTACTGATAAGGTTTTAAATAATTTTTCTACCTTAACTGTAGCAAAATAATTAATCCCTAAAATCCTCATAAGATCAGTTCTTTCAATTATTTGTCTACCATCTGTTTCATTTGTATAAATTATTATTTTTTTTATTTTAAACTTAATAACAATATTTTGTACTATTTTATTTGTGTTCTTAAACTTTTACCTGTATACGAACTATAAGAATTAAAAATAATTGAATTTAGCAGGCAATTTTTTTTAATTTATAAAAATGAGTCCTAATAGCCATCTGGAAGACGCCTTCAAAAACACAATACTGCTCCGTCATAGATAAATTTGATTACATTTTTTTCACATTATATTATCAAAATTGTAATTAAAACTAAGTAACAAAGGTTTTTGAACAATCTTTGATATTTTAAACAGCAAATACAGAAAAACAGAAATATCTATTCTTTTTTTTTAATTTTAACTTTTGTCGTTACCCGTTTCAATTAAATAGTTTTCAAAGTAGCAGAATTAAGTGCACTCAATGCTACGTTTTCTAATTACTGCTTTTGTTTAACCGAACCGTTTTATCTCTTAAAAATGAAACTGCAGTAAGAAAACAATGCTTCCTTTAAAAATTACCCGAAGGAAATATAATAATTAAGTATAAATATTCAGTAGTATATTAGACTTAATAAGGCAATTAAACAATTTTAAATAAGTTAATTAACCTTGAAAAAAATAACAACTTATGTAAATAATTTCAAGATATTTAGAGTTTCATTCAATTTTTGAAGAAATTGGCGATTGAATAAGTTAGTTTTTATCAGCCAAAGATTCGGTATAAAATAGAAGGCTCCATGAATTTTTTTTATTTTGCATCGAAAACTGTTTAATCAGGAAAATTGTTAATACATTTAATCATTTAAAGAAATAAAAAGAATAATTTGGTTATTTTAATAAAAGTAATTTTTTACATATATATGTGTATATAAAGTAGAATTGTTTATGTCATCTTATGTATAAGATGAATTTTTTCCGCACATCAGAAATAAAAATATATTTTGAAATGTGTGAATAGTACCT
>BMAO01025036.1:0-31079 GCA_019973975.1 Trichonephila clavata | reverse complement strand
TTGTCAGATTTAACGAGTATTTTTTTTTTCTATTGGATAGATGTTTAGTGGAATGAGAATTTGAACCCATCAGCTCCTGACCTTGACCTATCAGTGATCACCACCACATGTGTGGTTGGCTGAATATATGTAATGATGTATAGATGCATTGTGTAGGTACATTAGTATTTACTTGACATTCCCTAACGAAATGTATTAGTAAAGTGCATAATTATTTAAAATCATCATATAAAACTATTCAGATTTTCTTGTGCAGTGGCTCCCAACATTTGTATCACCACAGACTAATCAACGTTTGATTATCTTCCACGGCCCGCTTAGGGAGTAGAAGTGGATGGTTATTGTTTATGCTTTAGAGATAGTTTTGATTTAATTGTATTTAAACATGCCTTTAGAATAACCTTTAGAATAAAATAGTTACAGGTAAAAAAGGAACAGTGAGTAATTTAACATGAAATATTTCCATTAAAAGTAGAAAAAACCCAAGATAAATACATTACAGTAAATAAAATTAAAGTAATTTAAGTTTCCTTGTGTGACCCGATACAATTTGATCCACGGCCCGGTATGTGCGTGATTCATTAAAATAAATTTAAACTCAACAATTATGTAACAGATTAATTTACGAATGCAATAAATATACTGTATAACAACATTGAAATAATTATTAAGTATAAATTAATAGGAGGATTTAAAAAACAGGAAAAAACAATTACAAGTAATTTATTTACAACTTTACACTATCGAATGTATTTTTCCCAGTAGTTAAACATATCAATATTTAGCTTTAAAGCATGGAATTAACTGATTTTCCCTCTATTGTTGAATTAATTACAGAAGTTTTATAATTAATTTAAAATTATTACTTAGGAAACATTGTTAAAATTTATTTCTATTTTAAAGAAATCGAAATTAAATCTAATCTACTTCACAGAGGAAAGGTTAGACTGCTTGAAAAACCATAGAATCTTTTTTAAAGCATTTTAAATGAAATAAAGATCTTTACTAACTAAAAGCGTTTGAAAAGAAATTTCTTTAGAAATTGGATAAAAGGTAGTTAAAACTAAAAAAACACTGACAATTTGTTCATTATTGATGGAGGGAGCCGTTTCAATTATTCCTTTAACTGCATTTTGTTTCAATTTGAGCAAGATGTAAATAGAATCCTGCACTAGAAAAAAAAAATCCATGAGCTAAATTTTAAATTAAGTAAAAAACCCTTTTCACAGCATTTCATTTATTTTAAAGTAGAATATAAAAAGGTTAATTTTCAATTATTTATCAGACAGTGATTAATTCTTCTCTCTTGCTTCTATGTAGGGAGCTTTGGGCATACCAAAATAATTAATTTAGACTTCAGTTGGATTTTAAATTCGAAAATATACGCTTAAATTAATTCCCGTGTTCAAAAGACGGGAAAAATTCTGCTAATCTTATTATACGTATCGGAATTTAAACTATCGAATTAGACCTTTAAGTAATTTTAAACCGTAAATAATAACAGTCTGAATTAAGTATCATTGGTATTAAAACTCAATTTACTGACCATTGTTTTTTAAAACTGCATGAATTCTTTTGTTACAGGAGGAAATAAATTAAGGCTTGGAAAAAAAAATATTTGTTTCTAAAGCAGCTGGCAATTCAAAGACATTATCTGAATGCCATGCAGATATTCAAAAGTCGTACAAATACAATAATAATACAATAGAGCACAATGTACAATAATGTGCACATAAAAATCTGGAGTGTAAAGAAGAATTGCACATAAAAATGAAAAGGGTAATAGGAACAAGGACAGGGAAATTCAAATAGAATAATTCTGCAATCAGTCTGCAATCAGTTTGAAAGGTCTTTAGCCTTCCTGAATGTTGAGAAAAAAACTATTCTGAGAGAACACTGAGTAGACGCCCAAAGTTCTTAACCGCACCCTTGCAACAAAGAACCGTTTAAAAAATATATAAATCATAACCGAGAATATTCTTATTACGTGTAATTACCATTATGGCATACAACGATGTTCTCCAAATGCAATAATTTCCCTTCGTTCTCCGTGCCATTTTCAGTAGTAATTCAATGAAATTAAGAACAATTAACTCTAAGTAGCTTTTATTTCTACATATTTTGTGCATCGTTGTTAGTCCACTTGGCGAGATTTCAGGTAGTTCAAATGAAAAGTACTTAAAATTGTTTATAAGCACCTAATGCAGTAATCATTCATTCAATTCATGAGATAGTCTCATAACAAAGTCAATCAAGTATTTTTCTTTGAAATAAGTTTAATATCAGTCACTTTTCTTGTTGTGAAACAAGCAGATGCCATGTAAAATTCCGTATTTAATAAATAGATGGCTTTGATAATATAAATATTGTAAACCCTTGTTGTTTAGACTTCTCCCATATTAACATTTGAAAGACTTTCACGCCTTCTAGCGGATAGAACAAACTTCAGTGATGGTCAAGCTTCGGAACTGTAAGGACGTACGAGCATGCGCTCGGATCCCTTTCAATTATAATCTATAAATGTTAGTTCTCTAGTTATGTATGCAAATGTTTGTTTTGTCTATATAATAAACGTGTTTTAATTAACTAGTGGACTTAGCTAAGAACCTATTCCCCGCGTGTCCCTTTCACACCCCCTTATAAGATACAATTATTCCAAAATATGTTTTTTAAAAAAAAAAAAAACCCAGTTGCTGAGTTTTATTAAATGTATATTGTGGATACTATGAAATCAAATAAATCCTATATGCGTTAATACAGTTGAACCTGTTTCTGTGAGGCCCTTTTTTTTGTGCGATTTTATTTTTGTGCGATCTTTTATTATGCTGTACATGAATTTCAATGGCTTTAGCCTCACTGTTATGTTTTATATTAATGTACACTTTTTACTTCAAGACGCTCTATTCATTTGTTATAAATAGTCTTCAACAATCCATGTTCAATTGCTTTCTTTCAAAGCGCTTGATTGAAGACTAAACTTTCAATGACAGTGACATTGCCAATAATTTGATACATTATGAAGACGAAACAAAAAAAAAACTCAGATTTTTGAGAGAGTGTAAAATATATGCAGACATCCTGTTTTCCAACAAATCACAAGAGCATTTTCTTAAAATAGATACCAACTCCGAAAGGAGTTTGAAATTCCAAAAAGAGCCCCGTTCCTGCATATCTGGTTTATCATGACGTTTACAAGTAAATGACCAACCAACCGTCGTCTCAAAAACTTATTTACTTTATGATGCCAAAAAATAAATCAGTTGAAATTGTATCTTCAAGTGACGAACGCTATTTTGAATTAACTCATCATAGGAGGATGAGTAGAATTACGATGAGTAGCAATGAATTATGTATGTGCATTTTGAGAACTTCTCCATGTACATGAGAAATTAAATGTTTCCATGTGTAATTTAATTATTTATTTTGGTTGGAAGTATTTTCTTATAAATTTTGTAAATAATTTACATATTTTCTAAGTCCGTATTTTTTTATGCGGTTCCTCTCAACCGCATTAAAATTTTTCTATAGTATGTCAACAAAGCTGTTTGTTATATGTAAGTATTTATGAAATGTTAGAATATTTATTGCGCTTTTTTTATGCGGTCCCTATCTACCGCACAAAAACAGGTTTTACTGCATAGGTAAGAAATATATACTTTAAAAGGAAATTCCTCTAAGAACTATGTAATCTATGAAGAAGTATGTGAGAAGTTAATCTAACACTGAGTCACATGAATTGATAGATTGAAACACGTGATTGCATTTGTCATGTGATAGTGATGCCACGTGAATGAAGCCAATTAGTTATCAGCGATAAAAAAAAACATTTTTCTCAAGTAGAATTTTAGCTCAAATTCGAAGCCCACAGAAATTAAATTTTAAGAAAACATACTTCTCGTAGTTATTGGTAAATCGTTTGAAAATTTTATAACCCATTTTTTAAAATAACTTAACACTTCAAAAATAACAAAATAACTTATTTCATATTTTGTTTTTATTACTTAATTTCAGCAAGTACTTCATTGGCAAGTAATGGCTATGGACATGATTCATCCGACGCTATAATCATATGATAATAAGCTCAACAAATTCCCACGTGCTTGATTCGACTGAGTATTTGGCGGCATTTTCCGATTTGCATCAACTATCATTTGACAAAACGAAAAATCCTCTGTGCGCGTGTCTTTCCTTTAACTTAAAAAAAAATACAACTTTTATTTTTATGCATTATTGATACCTTTATAAATATTTTGTTTTTAATTTCACATTATTATCTCTTTTCATTGCAAAGCTAGAATTGGTATATTATCGGAACAAAAATCGAAAATTATGTTGCTTGGCTATCGATTCCAGTCGCCAAAAACACCTGTCGTTAAATTAAGTTGCTTGGCAATCAATTTCAGTCGCCACACATTTTACATCAACAAGCCTCCTTTTCCCCTCTATTCTACACTTTAACACTTAATTTTTATGTATAAAGAATTTGTTCAATTGAACAATTCATAAATTTTGAAACACAATGTGGCTGGCTAACTAATTACTAAGCCTAAAAGTACACCAAAAACACAAGACACAAGGTCAAAGATTAGAAGCATTAAATCTAAGCTTACATCTAATACTGTAAACTAAAACTATATAAATATATATTTAATAACTATACGAAAAACAAAAGACTAGAAAATATATTAAAAATATTTAGAGTACTAAAAAATTTTACAAAATATAAAAAACATTAATGTAAGCAAAATCGACGCTTAGCACAAAACCACAAGTGTAATACGGTTACAATTATTTATTGTGAGGTATAGAGCGACAAAGGCTATTATACAATTTCTGCAATACGATTAGCTGTTATTGTCTATTCGATAATCACGTGGCAATCACTAAACAATCGCAGCACCTTCTGGTGGTGAATGAACCCTATTGCCAAATATTAAACAAAAGTAAGATAAAATTTAAGCTCCATTTCTAGCAAATATACGCTTACGAAAATCCCATCTCTCTGAATTCTATAAATATAACATACAAGCATTTGTCTATGTAACGTATAAATCAGTAAAGATTGAACGAACATTTAAACACAATGAATTATGATGCGTAAACAGCTTTTCGAAATTATTTATACATGAAACTTATCCATAAAAAGTGTTCATCGCATATATCTTATCACAACATATCAGTTAACACGGAATCGACGTGGTTAACAATATAATTGCGAAGCCATCCATTTTGTCGAAAATTACCTGCAGTTTATGGGAGCGGTAATTTATATGCATAATTTATCTTTCAAGTATCGGGTATACTTTAGAGATATCTTCAATATTTAAACCCATTTCATTCTCTTTATAATATTTTATTCATTGGACGCAATGTATGAAATGGTCACAATGATGGGTTGAATGCAATAGTTAATAATTTAGTATTTACATTAAATTCAGCTCTTTTTTTATTTATTTTTTTGCACAATAGATATGTTCCTTAGAGCACCGTGCAAAAAAAAAAAAAAAAAAATATGTGCTACTTGCAGCAAATTTGGAGATCCATTCCACATCTTAAAAAAATAGCATAAGATGAAAAATGTCTAAATATTTTCCCATAAAAACGTGCAAAAAAGTCATATTAAAACTATTTTACATATTTATGACGCAAGAACTGTTCATTTTTATTACAAATAAAATTAGTGTACAGTGAAAATGCTGCCTGTAACTAAACACAACATATAAAAATGCAAACTGAAATTAGAAATAAAACTAACTAACAACTACTCATAGCTTCTTGATAATGGGCGTGTACGTTTGTTATAAATTGGACCAATGCTGTGTCACATGTCTAGCACAACTGTAGGTTTCGATTCAAATGAAGAATTTCATTTGTTATTAACGACCTCAGTTTGTTTTTGTTACAAAATCTGTTATTAGCCATTTCTCAAGTTGCTTGTATAATTATTGATATCCTGCTGCATAAAACTTATGATTACATTGAAATTATGAGGTCAGGATCATAAGAAAATGTTTTTTCATGCTTGAAGCAAACTTCGAGCCCTCGCTAATTAAATCAGGTAAAAATAGCTGAACTTCACCTTCGACTTCATTATTATCATAAGCTGTCACAAATTCGAACAAATCGTCCCCATCCAAAAGACACGAAACCTCAGATTTTTTTTAAATTTGAGCTAGAACAAAAATTCCATGCAAAAAAAAAAATCTTATAAATTGATGCTCCTTGTTATTTCGAAATCGTGTAAAAGAAGAATTGGATGACTTTATTCTACGCGGACATCAATCATGGCCAAGGACTCGTGTCCGGCGTGTTTCGAGTTTCAACCTAGTGCCCCTGGAGACACGCCTTAAGGAGGGGCTGATGCACGATGGCAAGCTCTATATAAATCAGAGTTTCCCAAACTTTTTTGCCTCGTAGACCCCTTGCCACGTTCTCCATTTTGGGGTAGACCCCTGCATACTTAACACATGGAATTTTTGCAAATTCATTAACTTAAACGTGTTTTTGAGAGCTCGTATAAAGCAACTAACTTTAAAAGATTTAAATTTTTCCCTGTAGTGAAGTGTAGTCTGAAAGGCTTAAGAGAAAACAAACACATTTTAATTTTAAACATTTACTAATTAAATAAAAAAATTTCAGTACCGGTTACATAAAATAACTCGACAACAAACAAATGGTTTTTATAGGAGGGATCAATCTGATGCTATTAAACAATTTTTCAACATTTGCCATCAATTTTGTTAGGTTGAATCCTAAATCGTTAGTCGTTTCCAATACTTTTATTTTATTTTATTATTACTTATTTATTTATATTTTTGAAGATTGCTAACCGCGATGAAATTCTATTTCACTAGAAAAGGCCATTGACTTTCTCTCCATATTCTATAATTTAAGATAGATATGTTTATATTATAATAAAATACTACGTAAATAAATAGCACCCTTCTAATATAAGAAATATTTATGCCATTCAAGAAAGTTAAAATTAAAGCTGAAAACTAGTTAAATGAGAGTCCCAATCGTAGACCCCCCATTTACACCTTATGGACCTCCAACTTTTTCTCCTGCTGAAGTAGACCCCTTGCAAGCCATCGTAGACCCTAGGAGGTCGATATAGACTACTTTGGGAATCGCTGCTCTAAATCCTCGTGGTGGGAAGTTCGGAGTTGGGGTGCCGTTCTTGACATTTGACCAAGGTTGAAAATTACTTCATTACCGATAGGAGTGGTATTGCTTCATAGTAAGATGTTAATATAAACACTTTATTCAACTTTACAAGGATATTAATTAAACACGCGAACATTATTTTGTACTGAACAAAAAGCTGTGCTAGTTGGGAATTTTTTTTTAAAGAAATTCAAAATTAGCCTTCAAAGGATTTTTTGGGAACATCAAAATAACTTTGGATTACTTTTTTTTAAATACAAATCAATTTTTTAAACTAATTTCTTGTATAAAATTTCTATACAATAAAGATTGATTGATCTGACGGGTCATTAAAGTTCGCGTTTCAAAGGAACACAGGTACTATAGGTAATGGACCTCATAATTTGGAACCACAGTCAAGTGACAAGAACGACACTTGACCTAGCATCGCACTGTTCAAATTTCTCCACTACGCGAACGTGATGACTTGGAGTTTCTACAGATTTAACATGCATTAGTCCTGCTATACGACAGTGGGTTTGAGCGTTTGTGGCACCAGATCTCGAAACTTTTACTCGAGAGCTCTGAAAAGATAAATATGTAGGAATAATAATAAGAAAACCGCAACTGTGTACCAAATTTTTAATTCTATCAAGAATGACATTCCTTCAATAAGGATAACTTCAATATAGGCTTAATTGTTCTCATCTTTATTTCGTCTTGAATGTTTTAATTGTTAAGTTTGTCACGGCTCCTTGGTCGTGGGTGGGAAAGGGTTCGATGAAAAAGCAGACATGATCATAAAATAACTAATTTTATTTAATATTTAACATTTTACGAAATACACTGGAAGCCCCCTACTCTGAGTTTCGACACCACGCCAAAGAAATAGCTTTGAGCCTCGAAAGAATTCACGTGCTTCAGCCCCTCTTTACCATGGGTCTTCAGTGGCTGTAAATTTTGAATCCGCGATTCAAGAAAATTATCATAGCTCATTAAGGAAACAGACCCCAACCTGCCAGTTAACACTCTTCCTCTCTCTCTCTCTAACTCTCTCTTTCTATCTGGGAGTAATATGAAATCCTGACCCGTAATCGTATAACTAAATTATGGAGGGTACTTATCTGGAGTAGCAACTCCTTGTAAGATCCTGCTCGAAGCATGATAGATCGTTCAGCTGTAAAGTTGGTTACTTAACCACATCCTAGTAGCTTCTCCGTCAACTATTGATCTAAAGAAGCACGACCACAAGTAGAGCTCTGTTTACGTTTATTAATACTTGGATTTCAGCTTAATGATCAACGCTTAATCATTAATTCACATACTCAACAACAGGTACTTAAATAGTGGTTATATTTGCATAAAATCAAATCATGTCTACGGAAAGCGGTTTTTAAACTAAAATGATAGTTAAAAAATGTTTTTCACAAGAAAATTAATAGAAGATTCGAATATATATAGGTTACAAATTAACTAAATCTTTTAAATTACTATAGAGTGGTTGTTTTATAACATAAACTATATAATTACTTAGTTTGAGAAAGAAAAGATTTTTTAAAGCAAGCCATGGATACAGAAAATAAATATGAATTCTGAAGATCGATTTTTGGACCTAATAAAACAGAACAAACTAGATCAAATGTACAATCTGACACTTCCGATAACACAACGATGCAATTTGTTGCTAAATAAAAACCATCCAAACGAGAAACGCTTTAATTTCTTTTCACTACACAAACCTTGTCCAAAAACCCGAGTTCTAGTAGAGTTTGTTTTAGGGTAAAAACTCCAATCAACGCGAACCTATCCCAAATCGCAGCAATCAGAGAAGCGATAATGAATGGGCGCATTCCTTTCTCTCCCCACTGGAATGAAAGGAGCGAATGATCTCCCCCCGGATGTCATTCGAATGAGAAAGGGGACATCTTAATTATTCTACTTTGCCATGCAGATAACATCCCCTTTCTCGATCATGACATACTCACTGAAGTAACACCCACTCTAAGCACATTCGGGTATTGATTTTTGTTCAAACGACTTCTCATTAGCATTGCTTATTGAATGCACGCTAGCATCGGTTCGAATGGTAAGGATTGCACACATGGTCATTTTAATCTACCCATATCCTGTTGTTACGGAACTGATAACGGTATACGTATGGGGATGTCACGTAATTTATCAAACACAATTCGTGCTCTAAAACAGAGGTTCTTAAACTGCAGTTCACGGACCCCTTAGGGTCCGCAAAAGGACTCATCTAATTTTAAGTTTCCCCTCTTTTATAGACTCTGGAATACCTCGTAGAAAAATTGAAAGATCACTAAATTGTCCACAGTAAAAATATTTACTAGAACACGTATTTCGATCAAGAATATTAATTCAGTTTTTTTTTTATTGTTTGTAAATAAATACAAAGGCATTACTGAAAAGTAATATTTTCAAAAATTATATAGTAGAAACGCAAGTGCAAAGAATAAGAGCTAAATTCCCGCATTGCGCCAATACAATAACAATGGCATCCTTCATTATTTCCTAATCAAATTGTGCCAATATTATTTATTTGTTTGTTTGAAAAGCTAGTATTTTATATAAAACTTTTTATATACATGTATAATTATTATTTTCTTAATAGAAAAAAAGTCCATAAATAGCAGAGGCTGTCCTTATAGCTATTGAGGAACTTTTAATCCACTCAGTCTTGTGATAGGCGTCAAGGAAGGATTTTCAAAATTCCGGGGGTTCGCGATCTCAGGCAGATACATAAAGGGTGTCGTGGCGATCAAAAGTTGAAGAGGTACTGCTCTAAAAGTTTGTTTTCTAATTAATGCATGCCACTGCACTGTATTGCAAACCATTTTTTCCATTGGATTTGATTTGTTGATTTAAATTAACGCTATAAAGTAGCACGGTTTTAACAGTAAATTTTGGGTATCGTATCGAGGACGGAACAATTGATTTTGAAGCATTATTAACCAAAGAGCGATCACATGAGGCACAGAGCCATCCCAGGCTCCAGGAACCGTTAATTCTGTTTAACCGTAAAACTGTTTATTCGTAATCAATGGCATTGGCATTATTGCTATATGACAGTTTTCATGAGAACTTAAGTGTATTTGTCACATATCTCTCTTTTTTTTGGCAGTGACAAGCATTTTTTTACAAATCTTAAGGTACCTATTTTGACTGAGTTCACAAGGAGAACCACTTTTGCTCCAAAATATTTTCTATGAAATGATGCATTTTTCCTCTGTGAGCAAGTGTGTAAGTGATTGCTGTGTTTTACAACTTATGTTTTATAAATGTAAATTAGTAGAATATAAAAAAATAAATAGGCATCTGTGATCTCTATTGAAGATAGTTGAAACTGATTCAGCAAGAGAAGAACCTGCTGAAACAATCTATATTAATCATGATAGCAAAAGTAAATATAATAAAATCGATGAACATGGAACGTATGAGTTGAAAGGAAAAATTTCAAATGCTACCTTAAGAACTCCATTAAGAAAAATATGAAGCCATAAGTGCACCACAAGACACATTTTACCCTGTCAAAAAGATTCAAGCTAGAAGAAGTTCAACATGCTGTTAGTCAATCATCAAAGGACAATAAAATTTCAAAACCTTGAAAAAAATATGACAGTTCTTCAGGAAAATGACATTCCTGTAATGTTAGCGAAAAGTGTCTATGATTTGTGTCCTTTATAAAGCACATTTGAAACTTCTTGGTTCATATTGATTAATATTTTTTCTCAAATTATCAATGAAAAATTGATGTTCTTAAAAGTAGGCAAGTGTACCTACTCTTGATTAAATTATTCACTGAAATAAGGATTTTTGTCGTGTACAATAAAAATAATTATAAAAAAGAGGACTGGGGTGACTCCGTCACCCCACGTGACCATTAACGAGTGACTATTATCGAGTGCGTGCCTTCTCCTCGGTAACATGTGTAGCACGACACTTGAATCGCTTTGTCTCAAATAACTCAACCGTTCATTGGACGAGGGGGAAGGGTATCTTTGATGCAAAATTAATGAGTGCAACATTACCCATTATTTTCGCAGAAAATAAGAATAGACATATAAAAAAAGTCAGTAAATACAGTTTATCGCATAATAAGCTACAGTGTATCTATTCAAGTTAAAATGAAGATTATGTGCAGCACATGTTTTTAATTTGATATTCCAAGCCCTTTGTCTTAAACTTCTACAGGGTGTTCCAAAAAACAGAACATCGTTAAGAATCATAATCACATAGGAAAGCTCAAGAGCACTATGCAGATTAGCTGATGGACGTTAAATCTGTCGAGGTTCAATGTTGTTCCTCCCTTTGGAGTGGTGTTGAAGCTGCGAGAAGGGGGTGACACCTTAAGTGTCGTCCTTGTCGCTTGATAATGTTTCACCATTACGAGATCCGTACCCAATAGCCTTTCTGTAGTTTTATAGTGCGACGTTATTTAAAACTTACTCATCCGAGAGAACTATCTTATTGTCAATAAACAATTCTGCAATCAGCACATCCCGAATCCTTTCGGAAATTAGAAAAAAATGGCATCCAAGTATATAAATAGATGGAATGTGTTAAAAAGCTAATTCTATACCATTAAAGTAAAATTAAACAGACATTAGAACAATGCATAATTTTTTTTATGTAATTTATGAAGCCATAAATAATATTAAGATACAGTTAAATATACAACACAACTCTTCTCTATTTTACACAGGAAAGGAATATTTCCATTACATAAACCAGTTACAATGTCCACGAAACGGTAAAAGGCCAGAAACGATCACATATGACAGCATATTTACTATGATACCACTTCGCAATCTATTCGCCCTCCGTCACACACACAAGTCCATTTCTTCCACCCTCCCCCTTTTGAAAAATCGTACCTATTTGTATCCACGGTGCAAAAGTCACATTTTGGGAACGGTGCCATTCGAATAACACTTTTCCTCTCGCGAATCTTAATTATTCACCGACTTTTCAATTCACGCCCCGTGACAGGCATTAAAGTTTCCACCATCAGATGAAATGCCCCTGGCGCCCTGTCTTCCGGACATATGGGGACGCCCCTGGAACGTGGCCAAGAGAGAGCGAGGCAGATTTTTACAGCGAGCAGATCGAGGAACGAATTTGATTGTTGGAATTCTCCCTTCTGGCTTGTTTGGAAATGCATTCCACTGCAAGTAAAGAGGGTTTTATATTGATTGTTTGTTGTGTTCTGAGAGGTGAGCCCTTCCGATCAATCCTCTCACAATCGACCCACTTTCAACATTAATGATCTGGGGATGGTCTGACATTATTGGGGGATGATCGAGGTTTTGATCCCTCCCGTTGAGGATTCCAGATATCAAAGAGATGAAAAATTGTGCCACTGCAGTGATTCTAAGCGACAGAAGCTCTGGAAAGAAGACAAATCGAGGGTTGTTTGACCTTAATGATGTTTTTTCAGACAGGTATCAGCATGAGGGATTTTCAAATAAAAAAAATATATGCAAATAAGAGTAGGAAATATTTCTGACATAAATCAGAACTGTTTCAGATATTCCAGTTTGGTTATCTGAGAAGATTGATTTTTGTAAGAGTAAAATTTTTATTTCTATGCAAGAAGTAGACATATTGTTAACTTTCTTATTTTGCCATTGTTTATCTGACCTCTGAGGAAGGAACAGAACAGAGTACAGTACTTCTCAGCACACAAGACACATGCTTCATTAATTGGATGAACTATCTTATAATTTTACATTTGACTGTTTTTCTTGGTGCAAGAGAAATAATTACGCTAAAAAATGAGATATACAGTGAAAAGCAATATCGTGTTATAAATGTAAAACAGCGAGAAAAAGTGGGATGGTTAAATCTCAGTGTCAAAGTTTACTGTCTAAAAATATGAAAATGCTTTTTTTATAAAGTATAATGAAAGGATTCATATAAAAAAATGTTATATGCTATATTTCTACTGAGAAAGTTGAATGTCAAATGATTTCAATACGGATATATTCAGTTAAAATCCTAAAATTATTGCAAGTGAAGAAATAAACATTCAAAGTTACAAAAAAGGAACGTTAAAAAAATTGTCATAGTTATAAAGAATTTTTTTGGTTTTTCATCCTTACTATTAGCTCACTCTTCTCTAATATATATATATATATAATTTTCAATCATTAATAAAATACTTTCCATTCATCCAATCAAGTTCAAATAATATCTTGAAAACTTGTAGTTGGTGATTTTTTGATAATCAATTCTTTTTCAAATATTAATTTATTAATTAATGGTACTCGACGCCAACATAGATATATCTCCATTGTGGTAACAATCTAACTGTTAAAACAATGACAAAAGTTGACGTCGAAAACCTGTTTTTGAACCAAACTAGGCAAACCGGGTGTGCATTGTTGCAACAATGAAGACAAATCATGCTCTTTCTTCAAATTTTCAATCGTTAATAAGATATTTACTATTCATCCATTCAAAGTAGGAATTGACTTAAAAACTTTTTGATATTACTTTTTTTTCATTACAGAGGAATATAAGAATGAATCTAGGTGTTTATAAAACTTTTTCTTATTATGCCGTTATTATTTATCGAATATTCGACTTAATTCCATGTTAAAATATGCAACAAATATTCATCAGCATTATTATTTTAAATTAAGAGTTATAATTCTAAAATTTGATTTAAAGCTTTATGCAAGGAATAAACACTGACAATAACAATATTCAATGGCAAAAATTGTTCTCTAAAGTGGATATGATGATTTTAAATAAACTGAATTAAATTTATCAAAAAGGTACTACAAAACTGTTAATTTCCTTTAGTGTCTTTAATTAAATGGTGTAATTGAGTATTAACTAAAGAGTTCTGATCATTTGTTAAAATATCGTTAAAACTTATTTTTGTTTGTTCTGCCGTACACATTTTATTAGAAATATCCTCAAATTAAGAGTAACCACCAGAATTTGGGGCCCACCAGAAGTAATAAATAACCAAAATTTGTAAGTTTGAAAAAATATCTAGGCTAGAAATAATTTTTTTTTTAACAACGTAACATTTAGTTGCAAAATTTAAGATTGAAGCATGTGTGTAGAGACTATTAATACTTAGTTTAAATTCTGTAAAATATTTAAAAATTAGTTTTTAATTTACCAATGTTTACGAAGATATCAAAAATATCTACGACACCAATCCTACAAAGTCTTTTATATTCCAAATATATTTCATTTATATATATTTGTCATAAATCTGTAACCGATTTTTTCTTGGCGGGGGGGGGGATATTTTCTACTTTTAATCGCCTAACGTTTGATTTATAGGGAATATAAGAATCCAACGTTTAGCATACTTCTAAAATTGATCCTTTAAAGCATTATTTACCTTTGTATAAACGTATCATCTTTAAATATTTTTCATTGACACAAAATTCCCACTCACTGCAGGAAAACATACCTTTTGCAATCACAAAACTTATCAACGGAAATGTCCAAATAAATTTATCTTTTAAGATAAAAGGAAGAAATTAATTGAAATTTCCTATGTTTGATACACTCTTCTAGAATCAAATGTTTACAATACTCATCGGGACGCAATTGTCTATATAAACTTCCTTATTCAACACGGTGTCTTCGAACTTTTTCTAGAGTTGGCACGTCCTCTTTATTACATGCCATACTTTCGAAAACAAGTTAAATAAAACAAAATATAATCTTCCCCATATATATCTATCCGAGCGCATTACAAACAATCCTTGGAAACTACCACTGTTAACTGAAATCAAAATTCCCTGGAGAAGATAGGACAAAAAACAGCTCATATCTGAAGATACCTCCTTTTATTTCGCTAAATATTTTTATTTGTATGGTACAGGAAGCATTCTTCTCTCTAAATTTCGTCCATACGTCTTCCTTTACTGACTAAACAACACCTTAATTAACTCAGTGAGTTCATTTACTTTAATTTAAAATGACACTGTTTACTTTTAAAAGAAAACAATCCCTTGCTTTGTCTCGGAAGGCCACGCTAGAACAACCCCCGACAAAGCGATCGTTCAGAGGGAAAAAAGTATAAAAGGCAGGTGGGTTTCTTCCAGAGGTATATATTCTTAATGAAAGATTCGATAAAAGTGCCCCTTTTGTCATTAATGCCAAGTATTCTTTTGGGGATAAGTTCCGAAATGATTAAACAGTATCAATTTTGGAATTAAAACTATGCGATTTGTTTGATTGTTTTTTTCGTTATACTTACCAATGCATCGTGGTGTTTAATGCGTTTTGTTCCGTTTGCGTCCACATTCGAATGAGAGCGTAACGATTATCTTTGTAATATTTGCTTATGTAATTAGAGTTGTTGATATCAGTGTGTATTTTACTTCAAAACGCGCTCTGTTATGCTAAATAATGATTTAAATAGCATTTGATGAATATGTCATTTAAAACAACTTTAAGCAACGATTGGAAATAGAGGTTATTTTCCTCTCAAAGTTCAGGAAAAAAACTTGGTAAAAGTCCTTTAGATTTTGTTAAATCATAGAATTTATGCATTTCTATATTTAATGATTTTACCATTCAAAGCCAAGATTCTTGAGTGAAAAAAACTCACAAGATGGTCAAATTTCGTCGCAAACCTGTTTTTGTACGCTGCTCGTATAGGTTATCTACTTAAATGGAAATGTCGGCCAAGCTCAAATATTAGTTTTCCTGTCTTCACTCTCTGAAGCAACACTAGGTGATGTTCTCAACCCCGGTCAAATGGACAACACTTCAGCCGCCCCCTCTCCAAACTTTCACGCCACGCAAATGAAAGAACCTTGAGTCTAGACGTACATAACGTACACAAGCCCTCTTCATATTGGGCCTTCAGTGGCAAAAAGACTCAAACAAGTGATTCAACAAGATCGGCCTCAAATTCGCCACTGAAGCAACTTGGCTACCACGGCCCGAAAAAGGAACAAAAGTAATAATATTAATTTCAGTTAAAGGGGGTGAATTCATCCCCCTCCCCCGACTATTACTAATCAAGATACAAGAAGCTTTCATCACAAAAGAAATATTCTGGCAATAAATGCACGGCATACAAGGTCATCACCTAAAGATTTTGTTAGTAAGATTGGCTTCTGTGTTCAGAACAGGTATATCTAAATAAACAGCATTCAGACTATAAAATGAAGCTAAAGAAGTATAGAGAGAATTTATTTTTAGCGACGAATTATACATTCTCAAATTATGCGATAATAAAAAAATTAACTTTCTGGTATAAAAATCTGCTTCGGGTACACATGTTTGAAAACACTTATTGTATTTTCAAACTTTCATTTCATGTGTAGATAATTAAAGTGCGACAATATAATGCGTTTTACACCAAATTTTAGTTAAGTATTTTAATGTTTTAAAAACATCTCTGGATATTTTGAGTTTATTAACTTCTTAAACAAGGTTTGTGTAAAATAAATGAGAATACTAGTACACATTCTTAAAGATAATTTATGCAGACGAGTTATTTTAAAACGTGCAAGTTGCCGAAAAGTATAACTTAAGCCAGTGCTTCTCAAACTTTCAATATTTGCAACCCAATATTCTATCATAATTTTCATTGCACCCCCCCTCCCCTACATACAATAACAATTATATTGAGTTCAATTATACTATACTTTGATGCTAAAGCTAAAATACGACTTAAATCTTAGGTGTCACCGATGTATGTAAACGTCTCACTTAGCCAAAGCGTTATTTTCCCCTTACGTATATATACGTCTTTCCGTACGATCTTTTCTGTGCACTGCTATCCATAAAATTATTCCGAAGGCTATGGAATGCAATGAAAGAATCTTGACAGTGTGTCCGGTGACATTGGGAGCGAATAGCGTAACTTCTAATCGGTAGTTAAGGGATTAATTGTAAACCGAAGAAATTGTCAAAATAAATGTTAATTTTTGTGTTAAATTTTATATATGGTAAGACCATGGGTTCAATGGTAATTATTAAGCTTGTTCTTAGCTTAGTATTGTTAATTACCAAATACAAAGTGTACTGATACATTTATAAGTATATTATATCAGTGTAAATGTGTATATTATTTTTTATAATGTCAGAATATATTTTGTTTACTTTCAGTAAATTAGTAATTTTTGAAAATAAAATTTTGTTTTAGACTTTTCTATATGCTCGCTCCCCCTTAGTAAGGCTATCACGTCCCCCAAGGGGACCACGCCCCACAGTTTGAGAAGTACTGGCTTAAGCTCTTGCTGTATGATCTGAGCAATAATGCATTTTACAAAATTAAGGTAGTGTTGTGGGGAAATCATTTTTAAATCAATAAAGAGGTAGATGTACAAAATCTCTTGCATATTGTAATAATTACAATTTCAGAATCGCAAAATACACCAATGACTACTAACTGTGTTTTGAATTGTATGCAATGCTAAGATCTTTTCCAACCACAATAGTTTTGTGATTTGCTTATTTTACTGACCAATAGAAATTAAAAAGCCCGAATATAGTCTACATACGTCTAAAATATGGGAAATAGAATGATCAAGTAAGAAATTGATTCCAAAAAGGGACGTTTAGTACACAAAAAATTGTGGAATATAATTTTGTATTAGCTTTTTTATATGTGAATCGAATCCATTAAAAAAGATTCCATAATAGGAAAACTATATTTTAACAGTTAATTAGTTACATAAATTTTATTAATACAATTTAGTTTAAACTAAACGATTTGTTTCACTCATTTGAATTTTGCAAAGCTGCCAAAACAATTGCAAAATTAAGAATCTTATTTTTTATTTTATTTTTTGCGATTTTATCATAGAAGAAACTATAAAAATACTGTGCAGTTAACACTGCCTTTGGAACCTTATTAGTCTATCATTTCTCGTATTCGGTGCAGTTATTCTTCATCGAATCTTAATCATTGGGACGTGTACCTTGTAGCAAACTAACATGCGCCTTCATTTTGCAACTAAGTGTCATCCCATAATGATTCCGTCTGAGTTGTTACAAACATATTCTAACATATATTACCTGAATTTATACAAACATAAAGACATACATTTTTGACTGTGATATACAAATAACTCGAGGGATGGTATAAAATTACATCATAAAAATATTTATTTGTGAAAAGCTCAGCAATATAGCTCCTTCGTAAATCATATCTGGAAAGAAATACAATCGCACCGAAAGTATCATATCTCTTATTATTTTCTCAATAAATAAGATATCACAAAATAACAATGCTCACCTGAAGGTATCTAGAAAGAACGGAATTAAAATAAAAACACATCCTCTCTTCGCAAAAGATGTTATAATATTCACTCATATGATTGTTTTCTTTTTTCAAGAAAGAAGCACGAGAGGAAAATCCAAGATTGATATCAAATATTTCATTGCATGTTTGACTGCGATATAAGCTTTGTTTCCTTTTTTCAGTCTCCTGTTTTTGTCTCGTTTCAAAACATATCAAGATAGCGTTTTTATTTATTTCGTTGTGAAATAAGGTGGAACGTGTTACTTTTTGCTTGACAATATTACTGTGAGTTTCAGAGTGATTACTCATAATAACAGGAGTACGAAATGACTTTTTCGACAATAAGAACCGGTAGGGAAAAATGTTTCGTTTATGTTGTTACTGAGCATTCGCGAGACGTAAATGCAATTTCAAATCTAAATACTCCCTCAAGGTTTTCTTTCATTCCTTTTTTAATTCACTGCACATATTTCTAATTAAATAAACACTGGCATCAGGATGAAAATGTGCGAATTATCATGAAAAAAATGATAAATGGAAATGGCATTCTCAATGAAATATCTCAGTGTTGAAGAGGTCTTGCTGAAGTAAAGTGGTTTATAATGCTCCATACTCGTGAAATGCTTTTAATAGAATATATAAAACTAAAAGAGAATTACACTGTAACTCTGCAATCTATTTTCGCATTTTACAAACGTTTTTAAGACAATAAAGTTTGTAACGTTATGCTTTAGTTTGGCATATATATTATTCATCTGCAGGGAATTAATTGTTTGAGGCAGTGTTTCATAAATTACATTTTACCTGTCTATTTATGATTTAAATATTCCTGGGCATTGAATTTATGAAACCTTATGTAAAAATATCTGAATATTCATTAAAATTTGAGTTTCCTTTAATAATTTTTTTCGTACCCTCTGCCGACGCCTGCTGCATACGGTATGGTTAAATCATGGTTTGTAGAACATAAAGAAGAATTAGCTGAACTTAACTTCAACATATTAAACCAAAACTACGTTTTTATTTGAGAGAAACTACATCCAAATCATGCTTGCTAAAAAAATTGCCATAAATCTAAACACGCAAAGTAATAAATAGAAATAAATTTGGACAGTAGTATAAGGTGAAGAATATGATAGCTTCAATAAGAATGCAGGGTTAAACATATTTTTAAGACTCCAGAAAACCTTCCTTTATATACTATAACCCCTATACTTATACTTCCCTTAAATCTATCCATCTCTCTCTCTATATATATATATGGATGTTTGTATATATAAAATCGCTTCATTCCAACGCGTCCAACCATGAAAATTGGCATTTATATGTATTTTTTAAGAGAAGTTTTTGTTCTATCCTCTTTGTTGCAGCTCCCCACCAGGTGGCGCTACAGCATATACACTTCTTCACTGTTCAATGGCCAACATGGTCGCCAAAAATTATGCCAACTTGGCTCTTTCGCCAACATTTCGCTATGCTTCCATTGAATCTCCATTTTAATGCAGGGAACGGCGTTGCTTACGAATATTACTATTTTAACAAGATAAATGCTACAAAAAGTAATATTAACGGTTTACACATCCAGAAGTACATTATCCACACTATTAAGCGTTCATTGCACAAAATTTGTAACAATGTGTTAATTTTGCTGAGCAGAGATCAGCTTAGGATTGTGTTTTTAAAAATCGATTCGCAAGAGAGTGTTAAAAGAGGTGTACAAGGTGTTATAAATCAAAAAAATATATTTTTTATCAGCTATTAGATCTACAGACTTAAAATTTAACAAATGTGGTGTTTTTGTTCAGCTGAAATATGCAAAAAAGTTTTTTGTTTAATTTGCAGTTCACGTAAAATTAACTCATTAAAAACTTCTTTATCCTTCAATATGTGATATTTAATCTTTCAACTCACCCGTGCGAAGAACGGGTATACCAGCCTTATAATTTATAAATTTTAAATAATAATTAAAGAAAAATAAGTTCTCAAAACAATTGCAGATTTGAATTTTACTTAAATTGTTTTGATTCAATTTTTCACGTTCTCCACAGAAAAATAAAATATTCACTATACAAGCATAATAACATAAGTAAACTTTGCGGATATGGAATGGAGAAAAAGTGAACTTCTACTTAAAGTCTTAACGATATTGAATAAACTTAAATCAATACAAACGGATTTTCTTATAAAAATATTTTTAAAATGAAGTACTTAAAAATTCATTTATGAAAACAAATGCGTAGAATATTTGATGCTGTCTTTTCAATTAATCCTGCCAATATGAAATATCACAAGCTATTTGGTATAATCAAAATAAGTCTTTAGTTATAATTCTCCATCAATCAAACTCTCAATACAATTGTTTGTCAGCAAAAACAAAAATTTCCATGGTTCATGTTCTTTATCATGTAGACAGAGAACAGAAACTTTTCTAGCAATATGAAAAATGAGCTTCAAAAGGAGTATCAAAAAATACAAATTTTGGCACAGATTGTGTTTTGAAACTAAAACAAAGCGTTCATCTACCATTTATTTCTGTATAAACTCTCAACAACCGATTTCTAGACATCACATTTATCACGCAATCCAATTTCATAGGCAAAACTGGCATGCCCCTTTATTTTTATATGACACAAGCCTTCTTTTAATAAATAGTATTCGCATATATTTTCATAAAAAATGGTACAACTTTAAAATTAAAATGTTTGTATATAGATTAAATATTACGAAAAACCTTAAGCAATGTTCGAAGTGAAATTATATGATTGTACTATTATTATTGATATAAGAGCGCATGTGAATACGTGTGTAATTTGAAAGTAGAATTCATTGATTCTCATTACGTAACTAATAATTTATAATAAAATCGTTAAGAATTGGTGTGTTAATTAGTTAAAACTATGTACTAGCGGATTAGTTCTTCAACAAGTAATCTTGGGGAAGAATTCAAACAATTCGCGTCAAAATTTCATTTAGATAACTAAAATTAAATTATATTTCATTGCTTACATTGCAGAATTTTAGTGGAAAAAATTACATTTTAAATAAATGAAAAAATAAGAATTGAATAAGGATTAAAAAGGAAAAAAATGACCAATTAGGTTTCTGAATTCGAGCAATGCAAGGGAATGTTTTTCATTATATATCACTGCATTTGGCGATGGTTTTTTGATTTGGCAAAAATATATATATAGCGGAAAGTTAATGCTTATAAATTCCTATAAAGTATACGTATAATGCTATTTGATAAAGATTGGAAAGAAAAATAAATAAACTATTCAAAAATTTAAATATTAGTAAAATATTCATATTTTAAAACTAAAAAATACATATAATTATAAAAAAAAAATAGCAAGTAAATTTCATTCGCCCTGTAACAAAAAATTCTTAAGTTCTTCTGTGAGTCGATTTTAATATTTAATATAAAATAAATTAATAGCAATCGGTAATAAAATGGATAATATAAATTTTAATAAATTATATTCTTCATCAAAATTTCAGAGATTCAAAATATAAACATATACAAAATGATCCATGCAAAGAATAGAATGTTATTGCCTTATCCAAGAATTATAACATACCAAAATGAAAGTTAAGTCATGTGATATTAATGTGTGATATATTGTGTCATGTGAAAGTTAAGATCATGCGATATCGGCGTGAGTGATAAGTGAGCCAAATTTGGCTACTTACCAACACCTAAGTATATGGCAAAATAAATATCCACTTCAAGCACACAGTGATGCAGACGACTTTTAATCTGACGCGTTCCAGTTCAGATATCAGAAAGCATTCCGGCACGCCTCAACAATAAACTACTCTTTTAAAATTTCAATTTTCAACCGTACATAATACTCCAACTATGTGTGATTAAAATGTTTATAACTGTGATTATATACAGTTTTATGCATAACTATTTGATAAAAATCCGAAAAAGGCTAATTGAGAGAACAGACAGAAAAAACACAGGAAAATTACATTTTAATATGAAACGACATATATTCTGCAAGTTTATTGTACTCTAGCACATATATAGTGTTATGATTAAATTTATTCAACTATGCAGACTTTCAATTGCCATCACGGATCTAAACTTTAATATTTAATAGAATCGCTGCTAAAAATCACTTTTTTTACACAAATTTCTCTTAATTCAAAGCAAGAGTTTAATCATTTGTAAGCTTTTTTTTTATAAGATCCGACATTTTCCTCGTCTATGAATGTCCAAGGCTTTGTGGGTGACATTTTTATTTGAATTCCTGTCGAGACTGCAAGTATATTTTTTCTCCATTTTTCTATATTAGAATTTGTATTCAAAATTTTCGGCAATTTTTCGAGATATTTCGAAAACATTAAGGGGAAAAAAATGGTTTTTGTAATGCTTGAAGCAATGGACTAAATTTTGCAAAAATCGGAAAAATCTTTCAACTAGACGAGATTTTCAGAATATTTAGCTGCTCCGTCTTTTTTTATTTTTTATTTCTTGGCTTAGCTCCCTAAATTTGGTAAAGGTTAAGGTTACATTCCTATATATGGAATTCAGTTTCAATGGAAAGAAGCGTTTTAGGGCTTTTTGTTTACTCAATAATAACCCGAAGTTAAAGATTTATTTCATTTTGGTTATTATATCAGTAAAAAGGCTAAATCAGACAACCAGTTGTGAGCATTAAGCTCTTCATAAGTTTAATTTCTGTGTTTTAAAAACTGTTTTAATTTCTGGAAGGAGCTCCATATTCAGCATCAAGTTCATCAATTAGAACTTTATCAATACTTGAACATCCACTATGCTCTTCAATTCATTCATTTATGTTTCCTTAGATTGCTATAAAAATATTTATTATCATATTTTTATATATTGTTGTAAAATGTCTTTCATGCTTCATTTTTTTTCAACAGCCTGTTGAACTATATATCAAAGAAATACATCATTCTAAACAGTATTTAATATAAATATTAATCTTCTCATTCATTGTTAAAAATATAAGTGCGATTTTTTCCCTGTCTCATGTGATTATGGAAACGGCAAAATCATGAATATCTATTAAAACTATTAATTAACATACCTAAAAGTTTCCATCGTATTTTTATGTGCACTTTTATTTATCGCCAATATGACAAAATATTGTCACTATACCCGATAGAAATCCAATTTATCAAGTAATACAAAAAAAATTTTTAATCAATTCGTACTTTGAATGGATGAATAGAAAGTATTTTGTTAACGATTGAAAATTTGAACAAGATTATTTATACATCTAGGAAGGGAGTGAGCTAAAGTAGTAGGCATTATTTGTGTGTATGTGTGTCTGCATTGTTATAACAATGCACACTCGGTTTGGCTAATTTGACTGAAAAACGGATTTTCAACGCCAACTTTTGTCATTGTTTTAACAGTCCCATTGTTACAACAATGGAGACGAATTTATGTTGATGTCGAAAACCGGTAATTAATTTAATTAACGAATATTTGAAAAACTGTATTAACATCAAGTGTCATCCACTACAAGTTTTAAAAAATTTATTTGAACTTGTTTGGATGAATAAAAAGTATTTTATTAACAATTGAAAATTTGAACAAGATAAACATAAATTTCGAGAGAGTGGGCTAATAATAGGAATTGGAAAAAAAAAACTGTTGTAATGTTATTTGGCTCTATTTTCTTTTTGCAGTCGCCACAGGAATGGGGGAAAATTAGATATTTCACCTTTTTATATCAGCATGAAACTTCTAAATAAATCATCTACCCACAACTTCGAATGTGCATTCTGAGTCCATTATCGTGTTTTTCATGCATGGAGTAATGCTGTATAATAACTGTTGGGCAATAGTACTTACTCTTTAGGATTAGCGAATGAAACCGCATCATTGTGTTAAGTCTGAAATAACCCACCATAACGTCAATGATGATGTAATAAATAGTGTTAGTAATGCGGCTGCATAACATGTTGAGTGGTTTTGTGTAAAATGTCATGTGAGCTACGCCTTTGTGTGGTGTAACTACATTTCGACTTTTTTGTTCCTTTCCCGACTTTACAAGATTGAGAAGGAATCAAACATTCAAAAAGATGGGTTGTGACATACTTGACTAAGATCAATGTTAAGAGTATTCTCTGTGTTGTTTCGATTATTACTTCTGTGAATTAAAAAGTTTTGTAGAAGATAAATTTTGTAGAAAATGTACAAAGGGGAAATGCGGAATGCAGAATATTTGTACAACTTAATCAGTTTATACTTTGGTAAAAATGTTCTTTGATTTTTTTTAGATATAAATGGAAAATAAGAAAATAAAAATACACGAATTGCCTGATATTTATTTAAGAGCATTATTAAAGAAATACACTGAGTATTACGGATTTATAATAAGAATTTAGAAACAGAAAATTCAAAGCTTTCTTTCTAGCATTGAAGAATCACTAGTATGGTTTATCTTATGCAATCATTGATATCTTTATTCGAAAATATTGGAAAAATAAAATCTATTTCTGTATCCCAGCGTAGCCTTTTATAACCCCGTTGCTTGTGTTGAAATAAATATCTTCTTTAACACATGGAAAAAATTAACAACAAAATTTTACTTTGATATATCCTTTTTAGAAATGCTGCTACTGTGAGATTTGAATTATAAATAAAAGTAAATTAGTATTATAAAAACAAACTAATTGTATGGTTTGCATTTTTCAGTGCTTCCTAATATTCAATTCAATTCTCAATGGATTTCCTATCGCACTACTTTCAAAAGAATATATACGATATATTACTGTTCACTGGCGTTGCTAGCTCTGAGGGAGACCTATAACAAATTTTCTTCGGGGCCCTTTTCAGATATGGGAGCTGTATTTGTGGGACTGCAGTTACACATATTGGGGCCTCGTATCATTGATACGGTGGTAGTTACGCCAATGTTAGTGTCCTTTTTTCCAAATAGTGACAGATTCGTGCAATATGAGAGGGAAGCACTCCATTTAAATTTCGGTAAATTCATCTACAGATATTGAAAATAAAATTCTCTTAGAATAAGATATCATTACGAATTCTAGAATAAATCCCCCCCCCCTTCACCCCAATAAAATAAATCAGCTCAAAAATTCAAGCGACCTTTATCTTCACAAAATCTTTATTATACCGACATCATCACAAACCTTCCCTTTAGCTTGCCGAAACAGCGAACGCTTTCGCACTCATATTTATTCAGAAATAACGCACAAAACAGCATTTTCTTCCAAAGTAATTGTTTATTCGGATAGTCCAAGAAACTCTTCTCTCCGACATCAAACAAGCTGTTCATTATGCATAAAATCTAACTTGCTTCTTCTACGTTCTGCTCCCGGGACTTCGAATTCATGATTTGTGCTAAGTGACCTTCCCTTTGGGGTTTCGTTTCTAAGACGTCAGAATTCATTACAGGACGCCGCGCGATAACGGCGGCATTCCGGGAGAAAAGGCAACCTATAGATCATGATTAAGAGGGTGAAATTTAATAATAAGCTTTTCAGTACTCCGTCGATAGAGACGCGATCACTTATGAAAGATTTAGCGTGCCCTTAATACTGCTTCGATCGTCTCGCGCGCCGGCACTGCTGATTAAACTCCGCGAGACACGGTGCCTTGAGCGTAAGTGTGTTTGAAAGATGGGAACGAAAATTTGCATTTGTGTCAGTGATTTAAGCGTCGCTGGGAATGGGATCAATGCGGGGTCGGCGAGGCTCTTATGTCCTGTTGAGGAAGGAAAAGGGATAGCTGGTATTTTCTACAAAATACAAAGGCAAATGTGCTAAATTATCCATTTGTAAATGATATTTTTTTAAAAAAATAATTTTGATTTTTTTAAATTTGAAAATTAAGGTCAAAGATTTTAGTTATGAAAAAATGCCCTATTGAGCAGTGTTGGTGAGTAAGTGTATATTGACATTGTTCTACGAAGCAACTCGAGAGCTATTGGCATGGACCTCGAGATTTTGATCCGCAGTCAAGCGACACGGACGGCAGAGGGTGGACTCTCTTAGTTTCAACATATTTAGCATGCATCAGATCCTCTACACGGCTGGTGTTCATTAGCACTAGGGTTCGAACACGTGACATACTGTCCACGAGCTCGTTAGCATGAGCACTAGGCTCCCGCTGCCATGATTAGTGTCTAAAAAATTATGTTTTGGTCAGCATGTAAATAAAAAGTTCCCTTATTCAATCTTCAATCGCAACAGGACATATGTGGGTTACTTTTATTTAAAAAGTTAGATTGCTTACTTTTCTACAGGTTTGGGGAAGATCCAATTTTCATCAATGTGAAAAAAACTACGATGCCGGGCTCCAGTTCATAGTCCGGAACTGGGGTCTGGCGTTCTTTCTGTAAAATAGTCAGTTTATATCTAGTTGCACGTTCTAGGAGGCCAAAACCTGGCTGCCGCCAAATACCTACCTTTTATAAAATCCAACATGGGGGTCCAATACCTGATTTGGTGAGGGGGCCCAAATGTTCTTCGTTAGACCACACTGTTGCATTGAGTTACTAAAAGACCCTGCAGAGCTTCTGGAGGACGTTAAGTCAGCGAGATTCAAGCTTCTTACATTGGCGGGGTATAGAAGCTTGGAGAGAAGAATGTCAGCTCAGTGGGGAGTTTAACATGCGTAAAACCTCTGTAGCGTAGTATAAGTCAGGGACCTTGTACATGTGGTGTACAAAACCAATCTGTCAATATAATTCAGACTGCCGCAAGGTAAGAAATATCAGAAATCATTCCATTCCTATGATAATACATGCATCTGCATCAAACTGCGATTTAGAGTTTTATTATACATTAATTATCCACCCTTAACAGCTACACTCTGAACAATTACGAAATTATATTCGATAGCTTTAGGTATGGATCCTTATAGTTTGAAAAAAAGTTGCTCCTTACATTCAGTGACATTTTATAATCACTTTTCTTATCGGTATTCTCAAATGTGGATTGATGTTTAAGGTATCCGACTATTTGGGAATTTATTATTATTTTTTTTAAATGAAGATATGGGTAGTTTTTTGTTTTTAGATTTGTTTAGTACATTTTAAGGAAATTATGTTAAAATTAAGAATAAATTCTTATTAACAAAATTTGGAAAAAATGGGTAAAAATTTACAAAATATAACATAAACGCGGCCTATTCATTACCAAAAGTTTATGAACAAATTTTCATTTTTTCCAATTCTAATCTGTTGCTATGTTATTCATTTTTTAAATTAACTTCACGATAAGATATTTACATTTTTCAAAAATTAGAGCACCCTTATCTTAGTTTTTATATCAAATTGCTTACACAAATCACTGATTATATTCCAATAAGGGACTGTAAATTTTTTAATAAAACAGTGATTGATAAATCTGTGTGTTAAAACACTTCTATTATAGAGAACATACACAAAAATTTCAGATAATTATTTTCAAAACTGTTTCAGCAATCGCTATCCCCGTTTGAGCATTTTCAAAAACATACATTTCGAGTAAAACGCCGTTTTGAAGTATAACATCTTGCTTAAAGTAATGACATCTGCTTTTACTAAAACAGTTGCAGTTTTTGTTCTAGTGAACGGAAAATAATGCACTTGGTATTTTTATAAATTTTATAAGATGGTCTATAAAATAAAACCATAAAAAAGTTTGCCAATTTTTGGCAAAATTCACAATCTTAGGGTAGTCGGATACCTTAATTTGAAAATATTTTTGAATATTTAATGTGCGACTTGGCGAACACACAATCCAATCCCTTCGTTTTACAAATTTCCATATTCATTCGTCCAAGAGTCTTGAAAACTGCGAGCATCTAAGGGTTATTTTTTAGGGCAATTGAATTAAATATATACCTGTGAATCCTTACAATAATTAAACAAAAAAAAAATACTTTGTTTCATTTGTTTAACAAAGTATTTCATTTACTCACACAATAAAACTAAGAATATGTCATAAAATTAAATTAGCATACAGCACATAATATGCATCAAACTAAATTGTACTTTTGTGATTGAAATACTCGGCATTTGAGTATCAGCGTAAAAAATGGAACAAAATGAGAAAAAATGCTTGAAGCACAGAAAGCAGACAGTGTGTTTTTAACTTAATGTGATAACTTTGCAGAGGGGTGTAAAGTTCCATTGAGGATTTTACCACGTGCTATATTTGGCACGCGTGCCACAGTTTACCAACCCTTGATGTTGACTGCAGGTAACAAACCGTTCGATTGCCTGAAATTGATTTTACATCGCAATACCGCACAGTAGGCCGTTGTCTACACTTTGAGCTACCAAACTAGTACCAAAAAAAATTGGGGAAGGAGGTATTATGGTTGCCTTAGTTGCCAAAATAGAGTAAATTTTCGTAGTATGTTATATTTACCCACAACATTTGTGAACATTGCGGGGTAACTTTATTCCACACGAAAACCAAGAATTGCTTCAAATACTTCTTTGTTCTGCCGTACTATAGATTATAATCTCTTAACTCAGTTTTGCTTCAAGGCAATACTGTAATTGTATTCATAAAAAAAATTAATCTAGAAATGTGTGTATTTTGCTTTTAAAATTTTTCTCGAATCCAAAAAATCAAATACATCCGAGTTTATGACTGGCAGAGGATTAAACCCGCGGCTCAGAAATACGAGGTTTGCTACCAATAGCTCTCACAGAGACTCCGATGGCAACCTTAACAATCAAATTTATAACCAATATAAATCACGAAATCTGAGATGTACAAAAATGATGTTGAAATCTTTCATGAAAAATTAAGCGAAATGTTAGATATTTGCGAACATGACGAATGAAATTCTGAGAAATGCTGTTTAATGAAATTAACTAAAAACATTTCCATTTTACATCATGCATGTAAACGAATATATAATAAGCCTAAACTTTATATTCATTTCATTTAATGCTGTGAAGTGAGCTTTGGTCCATCTTGTAATTCATTTTCTATTTAGAATCACGGCATTGAATTGTATTCTAAAATGGTGGTTATTACAGATTTTTATTGGAATTTATGCGGTTAAATTGAGGACTTCCGGCTGTTTTTCAATTCCTACTATTAGTTTACACTCTCTATATTTATGTGTATATACATATATTTATCTTGTTCAAATTTTCAATCATTAATTAAATGCATTTCAAAGCCCCCAATTGAGCTGAAATTTTATATACACGCTTATTTTGGATGACAAAAAAGTTTTTTTTTATTATAATCAATAAAATTAAATTGATTAAAACTAAGTATTCAAAGAATTACAAAATACAACCACGCTGGTATTTTTGGCGACTTGTGTCAAAACTTGAAAAGGTTTTTTCCTGGGGTAACAATACGATAATTTAATTATAAATAATCAAAATTATTGACTGACATTAATTTTTTAAAGAATTACATATACAGTCACGTTGGCTTCATTTTTAGCTACTTGGGTCAAAACTTGAAAAAAAATTCTCACGTTTCAAAGCATTCAGTTGAACTGAAATTTTAAATACACGATTGTTTTGGATGACCACGATACTTTAATGATAATGAATAAAAACTAATTTTCACTAAATGTTGTGATTCTGTCCCATGTATATACATATTTATATTAATTGTAACTATTTAAAAGAAAGTATCTAAAATCAATTTTTTGTTGCTGATCTATATAGGAATTGACTTAATTTTTTTATATTACTTATTTTCTGCAAGAAAGAAAGGTCTATTAACAGCGGACCAATACATCTTACATTACATAAATACTATCAGATGGCCAGTTGTGACATCAGAATTATTACCACACACCAAAGTGAGGACTTTGTATGTATGTAATAAGTGATTCTCACACTATTTATCAATTTTCTGCGAGATGAAAAAATCTAAATGAAGAATATAATTTCCAATAAATGTAATTTGAGTTAAAAAGTTAAGATTTTAACAAACAACCTACAAATCGTCGGTACGATCAACATATATTCATTTTTGTTTCATGTAAGTCAAATATTAACTATCATTGTGTCCTAATAGTAAAACCTCAAAAATAAACCGAGTGTAATCCCCACAACAGCTGCAAAATCGTACATTGCGATCTTTAGTTCCTTTGAATGATTTGATGTTCTATATAACAGAACAATTCCGACAGCTTCCAAGCCCTGGATAATTATTTATTCCTTTATGTAAAAGTTGGATATCTGCCAGCATTGTAGAATGCAGTCCGTGTAAACAAATGCTTTAAAGCATCATTTGAAATTTATTGAGCGTTTTACTATGCATTTACAAAAGAGAAATATACAATAATTACATCCTTTGAGGATAATATATATTATTTCTTAAAGGAAAGCAGTTTTAAGAGTTAGTCAGTAAAATCTCAGCTAGTATATTAACTTATCGTTATAGGTTTATAGTAATGTAGATATACAAGAAATGAATCTATTTTAAATGTGACGTTATATATTTTAAATTTAGAGCAGTTTTTCCTCAAACTGTTGTAGATTACGAGCATATTGAAAAGTCAAAAATAAAAAAGATTAAAAATATTATCAATTTACAGAAAGGAAACAAAAAGCGAAATACAAAATAAAACACATTTGCAGCGACATAACACATTTATAAAATATATCAGTACTGCAAATGTGCCTTTGATAATTAAATTAACAATACTAAATTAAAAAAAAATTTAATAATTACCATGATCCCATGGGCCTGTCATGTA
>BMAO01025035.1:0-52713 GCA_019973975.1 Trichonephila clavata | reverse complement strand
TTGAGGATAATTTGTCCTTATTTACATGTAAATTATTAATATTAATGTAGCTTTTATTATCATATTGAATATTAGAATTGCTAGAGGCTAAGTTTTTTTGTTTAATATGAGAAGAATGACTATTAATGTATTTTTCGTTCCAAAAATTCTTGTCTTGAATCTTTTATTCGTATTGTTACTATTATATCATTAAGATCGTTAACAAAGTTAGATTCCTTTCCCAAATTGTCATTATATAGTGTGTTATAAAAATCCATCTTCCTAACCATTTTACTTAATTCTGAATGAGTCAAAATTTTGTATTGATAACAGAAGTACTATACCAATTAGTATTGATAACAGAAGTTCAGTACAAAATCAATACCTATAACCAAAGTACAGTACCAAATCAGTATTACTAAATTATATATATATATATATATATATAATATATATATATATATATATATATATATAATTTATAGTAAGGTATAAAATATTTTTTTTGCTGGAACAAAATTGTATTTCAATTTTTAAACACGTGTTAAGTATATTACATTACAGATTTGTGATGTGTGTATTGGAAGTGATAGTATATATATATATATATATATGGAAGAAATTTATGTAAAATATAGAACATAACAGGAAATACTTAATAAAAAAATGAAGATCAAATCTAATGAAATACAAAGAAGAACCTAGCGAGTCAAAACGCAATTTCGGACTTAGGACCGAATAAGTGGGGTTAAACTAGTTTGAAGGCTCCAACCTGCCCCTTTGCAACTCGGTAGGAAAGACCAAAATAAAATAAATAGAAATTTAAAGTATAAACATTCTAAGTATAAAAAATTCAAAGTATAAAAAATTCAAAGTATAAAAAATCTCATAGAAATATGAAAGAACAACGGACTACTATTAAGCAAAGAATTCTCCCAAAATGTTTAAGCAGAAAAATATCAAAAGGATTACCCAATAAAAGGATTCTTCCAAAAAGATTTTTCAAAACTTCTGCTCACAGAGCTTATTCCAGGAGATGAAACCAGATTCTTGAAACCGATGGAAAGCTTTTATATGTTGTGATAAAAATCTAAATTGCACTTAAACTCATCCCTTATACCAGCTTGTAAGGAAGATGTCAAGAAAGATTACAATCAAATTTAGTAGGCTATAAATTGGTTGGTTGTCACAAATGTAGAAAATTGGTTGGTTGTCCAAATGTAGAAATTTGGTTCGGTTGCCGAAAATGTAGAAATGTTTCATTTTATAAGATTTTTAAGAAGGGTGTGGAAAAAATATAAACTGTGTGAAGAGTGTTAAAACAGAATCTTCACAATCAAAACCACTAATATGCTGACTTTGAGATCTTGCATGAAATTTCTAGCTATATTAATTTGATTATATATCCTACAGAAATAACGCACTACACGAGTACTCGTATCTTAAACCTCCGAATGATAAACATAATTTCAATTTATTACATATTTAGAAATTTTTAAAAAATTTAATTCATTATTCTTGTATTGAATAATATTGTTGTAGTCTACATATTTTTTTCTTAATTGCTTATTAATTACAACTATTGCAAGCCAATATTTTGTTTCATTATTTTCAGTTTCAGATTTCAACATAAATTGCAATGCATTTCTTATAATTTATCTTTTACCAAATAATTTTAAATATTTTCTATTGCTGCTTAACTTCTGTTTAGTTCTATTTATGTAGGGAATTTCAAAATTCACTTATGGACTAAAATAAGTACACAAATGTTTAAGTGCGTTTAACAAGCTACTTATTTATAGCCACATACTTCAGCTTTAAGTTTCATTCAGGATTTTTCTGTCTGCCTCTAAGCACAATGAATTTATTTCAATACCGCAGTGTGTAATCTTGGTTCAGAACGTGAAGGGGTCATGAATAATTAATAACCACGCCTATTTAGACACCACAAGTATTCAAATAAGTTGAGGAATCTTCTTTGAGACCTCTCTAACATGCTTTCAGAATACCATCCCAAAGTAAAGTTTTAAAAAAAAATCTCACCCTTTGGTATCACTTATCAGAAGTTTCTTGACGTTCAGAGGTTAGCTTTTTACTCAATACATAATATTTAAAGAGCTGTAATTTAACTATAACTTTGAAAAGGAGTATAGTTATAAGGTATGAATTAATATTTTTAACCTCAGATAAAAAGTTACGTTACCGAGATAGATTAAGCTAGAAAAATATAATGTTTACACTATGTATTTAAAATAAGATATTTAGAAAGTGTTTTAAATATTTATAAAATCATAGTTAAATTGAATATAGTTTAAAACAATCAACTATGTTTGTGTACATATTGTAATAAACAGTTTACCTCGTTCAAAATGTGTATTTCTTTTTAAAAGAATATGCCTCTTTTTCTACCAATTTTTGAAATATGAACCATTATTATAGATGTATTTTAACCGTTTCACCATTTGAATAAATCATGTAAAATTATTAACAAATTGAATAATAAATTTATTTTAAAACTTGAATAACATTGTTTAACGTAAACTTATCATTAACCAATAAGAATTGTCTGTCGGGCCAAGTGGCATAAAGGAGAATATTATGGCTTCCCCTGCAAAATCAGGTTTTGGGCCCCAAACTGGATCTTACAAAGGATTGAAAAGCTATAACATAACGTATGTTTAGGGCTCCCAAGAATCCTGCCTCTCCAGCAATGTGGGAGTTTTGTGGGAGTATGTTAAGACACTTACCGCACGGTCGATATTAATATAATTTACCTAAACGAGGGATTTATGATAACTTGCTTTATTTAATTGTTATTCATTATTTTGGTTTTGATATTTTTCCCTATATTTTAATTAGTCACATAGTTGAATACATTTATTTTATTAGTGTACGGTAGACCACTTACATTATTTAAGAAACAGTTTTGTGCTAGGCTGATAAAGTTATTAACAATTATTGAATAGACATTTTTTCCAGAAATTATTAAATGTGATAATATTGACAAATGTGCATTGTAGTTAGTGACTAACAGAAATTTATGATGTTGTTGTAAAGGCATAGAATTTGGATTTCTTATTCATTGAAAATATTATTACAGGGAGCTTGAATTTAACTCTGGGTTATTTAAAAATGATAATTGTTAATTTCTCAATAAATTCTACAACAGAAGAATATTTGCATAAAATAGTTCAATAATGATATTTGCTGCTCTTTTATGTTTGTTTATTATAGGGTTTCAGAGAACACTTACTTATTTTTTCAGAAAACAGCGCACACATAGAGCACAGTTTAAAAAGTCCTATATTCTTTTGGTTTTGTACTGAAACGGATTAAGTTTTTTTTTTTCAATTTATATATAAAACTCTCTAATATCAACCAAATTTTATTTTTAAAAAAAGTAGGAAATATGTTATACACATATGTAGTAACTTTTTTTGTAATTTCAATTTGAAGTGATCTTCCTATTATAAAATATACATTGTGTCCAGCCTTAATGTGAACCTATAGCTAATTCCCGAGCAGTTCGGTTTAGATATGCACTTCCAATTTAAAAAGAGTTTTAAAACAGGTAAGTAATGTTTTTCGTGATTTTCGAACCAAAAAACCCATTTAGAAAAAAATTACAAAAATTTATTTTTTATACAATCCCCAGGTTCCTATCACTTATATTTAGGAAAAGATGCAGCACACAAAAACAAAGTAAACACAAAAAGTTTCAATTTATTACGATAAAAACTGGCCGAGTTATGGAACTTTGAAAATCATACATTATATCCATTATCTCGGCTACTTTCAAGAAGCTAGTAAGGGGCCGTCACCAAAGTGAAATTAGCTGGAACTCTGCCAGGAAACTTTTGCTCTTGCACGTCACTCTTATGTAAATCGTTTTTAAATTTAAAAGCATACGTTAACAATACAATAATTGAGTGCTTAAGAAATAAAATTTATTCTCTGTACGTGTAAAACACAGGAAATATAAAATATTTTTTGACGAAAAAAATATTTCAAAAGCAATTAAAAAAGTAGACACATGCTGCGGCTTCAGTCTAATTCTGCGTTTTTGCTGATCATGACAAACGTTAAAAATCTGTTGTGTAGTCGCTTGCAATTGCATACAATCGTATTATAATATTACGAATTCTATTACGGGAGAACGAAATGTATACAAATGAAGAATACTGCAAAATGGTACTGTTTTATGAGCAGTGTAATCGAAATAAGAGAGAGGCGGCAAGACTTTATGCCATTGAATTTCTCACTCGAAGACATCCATCTTATTGCACAATTGCCTGTGCTGTTCAGCGCTTGTATAAAACTTGGAGTTCCTATATACGTATTCCCTCTCTCGTGCCTTCAACATTATTTAAGTTAATTTGGTCATTATGATGTAACAAAGGCCCTGATTCATGATTGGCGCATCATTCCACATTATGCTATAATTTGAACGGCAAATCCTGTATTATTTCGCTGCTATTTGTCAAAACAAGGTGTTTTAATCTTTTCGGTACAAGTTGTATTTCTTTTATTTAATTTTTATTGTTTGTCATACAGCAATGCAAATTGTCAATCTATGATGTTTCTTACAATGTTTTAATTTTTCGATGATGTTTTTGTTTAAATTTTTTTTGCCCTTTTTGTAGATTGTGAATTACTGTTCTCTAAACTCAATTTGTATACGACCCCCTTTTCTGAGCAACTCGGATGCTTCAAATTTATGTAGGCATAACTCGGCCAGTTTTTATCGTAATAAAAAAACTGTGTGTGTTAACTTTGTATTTGTGCACCACATCTTTTCCTAAATGCAAGTGATAGGACCTGGGGACCGTATAAAAATTGATTTTTCATATTTTTTTTGTAATTAGGTTTTTTGGTTTTGTTTTTACGTGCAACACGTAAAAACAATCCTTACGTTTTTTAAGATATTTTTCAAATTGGAAGTGCATATCTAAACCGAATGGTTCGGAAATTAGCTATTGGGTCACATTAATGCTGGGCAACCTGTATATTTCGATTTATTTAAATGCCTGTTTATATGAATACGCAACTTTTTATTTGTATTAAAGATCCGCAATTTTAAATGTCCGTATATATAATCAAGAAGAACTTGATAGATTCTTCATAAGAATATGGTTTTCATTCGGCATTAATTTAACATAAAGTTCACTCATAATTTAATCAATAAACATAAATTTATTCCCATTTCCCTGAAAAAACATTTTTCATGAACCTTTTCGAATGCTTATTTAAAGCATATACTTCACTTATTAGACGAATATATAATTGAAATATTTTGAAAAACATTTAACAAACTTTGTTTTTTGACAAATTTGTGACATTGAGACGACTAATATATCGTAGAATTTACACTTGTTTAAAACTAGCAGAAATTTTAATTTATAGTTATGTGTATTTGTGTTTATGTTTAAAAATGTTATTGATTTTATCAATGATTCAACAAGCTGTTAAAATTGGAAAAAAAATTGTAGTAGTCATTGAAACAAGTTCGATGAATAAACCCTATCAAAGCATATTATTAATTTTACAATTTGTGAAATATGTAACTTATTTTACATAAATAAGCACCGTTCTTCTCTTCTAAATCACGCGCACTTACAATGCTAATTATCAATCTATTTTCCCTTAATGTATTACTTATAACGAATATGTTTTTATTGTTTTCTAAAAATTCAATTTGAGTTATTATCCTGAGTTACTTAGTTATTGGGATAGTATACATCAGAAACTAGTTTCAAAAAATACAAACTGTAGCTCATGTATTATGCATAATAGTTTCTTATCTATAACTAGCTTTTTCTCATGATTTGTACCAAAGTATTTTGTATTATACCTATGCATCAGTGCTTCTCAAAGTTTCAACATTCGCGACCCAATATTCCATCATAATTTTCTTTGTGCCTTTCTCATACAATATTAATGTAGTAAATTCAATAACACTGAACTTGGACGCAGAAAATACCACACGACATTCATCTGTTAAGTGCCACCGGCGTATATAAACATTTCGTTCAGACAAAATATTAAATTCCCAGGACGTATACTTTTCCGAAGTACGATCTTTTACGTGCAATGCTATCCATAAACTTCTTCGAGGCTTTGGAATGTAATGAAAGGAAATTGACAAAAATTGTTTGTGAAGGATTTACATATATTTCAGATTATTTACTTCTATATTTTCCCTCTACCCCTAATACATCACATGCGCATGCCTACGAGGAAAAACGGTTGGCATTGGAAAGCGAATCGCATAACTTTTAATAGGCAGTTAAGGGATTAATTATAAACCATGCAAATTAACAAGATAAGTGTTCATTTATGCATATCATTTTATATAAGGCAAGACCATGGGGTCACTGGTAATTGTTATTGTTGTTACTAATGCACCTGTCTGGCGTAATCAGATCGAGGCCCGCGAAATTCATCATGACAAAGGGCTAGATTTATGCCTGTCGTTAGCCTAAGCTTTGAACCCCCCCAAGAAGGTGACAGTACGATTTTGCTCACACAACACTATAGATGGAGACACCATTCGGGTCCATTGATTTAATGAGCATGTTCTCCGTGCGTACTCGGTGGGTATTAGTGACATTGGACATCAGACCCAGGACTTTCGGTCTGAAGTTCGCTTAAATTAATATTGTTAAATGAAGTATAAGATACATTGTGTAGCACTGAAGCATTTATAAGTGTAATATATCAGTTTATATGTGTATTTTATTTTTTAATATGTCAGAATGAATTTTGTTTGTTTACTTTCAGTAAATTAATATTTTTAATTATATTTTGTTTTCTACTTTTCAATATTCTCAGCGCCCTCCTCATAGAGTTGAAACGCCTCCCAAGGGGAGCGCGCCCCACAGTTTGAGAAACGCTGCTGTACATATATGTTTTATTTAAATTTGAGAAATTCAAAAAAATTCACAAAAAGCTATATTAGTTAAAAATATTTTCAAGTGTCATTAATTGTAGAGTTATAAATGACCTTTATCCCTTAAATGCTGGTTAAAAGTTACACGATTCGCTCACCAGAGCTTCCGTTTTTTGCATACGTTCGCTTATACGGTGTATTAAGGGATGGAAAATGCATAAATAAGCGAATTTTTCTGTGAAATTAGTAAATCTTTAGTGAATACAGTGAAGGTCATTTTATTGTATTCGGAAACATTTGGAATACTTTTACGAATAGCAGCGCAAAGGAAAGTATCGTATTTCAGAAAGACGTATATACATCAGGATATATATACGTCAGTGGCAATTAAGGGGTTATAGAGACGGCTAGTTTTGAAAGGAAACTGATATTAAGGACAAGTCTTTCAGCGATTCTGACTTCTTTCCTTTTTTTTTTGTTAGCGATTCACACTCTAGGTGTTTTTTACAATGACAATAAGATGTGTTGTTCACATACTGAGTTGTAGAGATCTCTTAGTACAGAAAGTAGGTATACATATAAAAAGAACTTGTGGAAACCTTTTACTCACTATAATACCTTCCCGAGTGTTTATTAATGTAGTAGTACTTTTTGCAACATGAGGGTTATAAAGATGAACCTCGTAATTTTGAGCTTTTGCCAAGTGACGAGGAACACATCTGAGCTAGCTCATGTCTGTCAAAACTACTTCACCACGCCAATGATATGACGTTGGTTAATGATATATTTATATAGGTCATAAGTTCTATACTCGGGTCTTCAGGGGCACTACAGCTCAAACTCATGACTCAACGTTAACGATCTCGTGATCATGACTCCTAAGTTACCACTGCCACAACCTCCCCTCGGGTTCTGATAGTATATATTTCATTTTGTGAATCTTATGTTTACATTTAAATTTTAGGGGTGGGATGAATAATTCCAAGGAACCATTCATCGCCAAGAAGAAAATTTAATTTAATGTTGGTTACTTGTCATGAAAAGATGAGAAAAATGTTGCAATGCACAAGGGGACCTCACATTCTACACACATGTAAAATATTTTCTTATACCTTTCTGCTACATTTCATACATCTTCTATAGTTGGAAACCATATTTGGCATATGATTTCCCACACTGGATAAGCGCACATCATCCGGAACTACATACTTCTAAGCTTGGAAGTTAGTAGGGCATCCTTTCCTTTTTCTTCAGAAATAGCCATTTATTAGCTGACGAGTTAGTGCTATACGGAATGCTAACTGATCTAAAACCTCTATTTCTTTTGTTCACTTGGCACAATATGAAACAATTTATAATGGCAAGGTCAATAAGAAAATAAGATACAACACCACCATTTTACATACCTTCTTATTTGGCTCTTCTTTTTCTTTGATCGAAGCGATTAACCCCTCCCATGACATCGTTAAACTCAGCGACAGCTTTTGGACAAGGTAATTCTTCTTTAGTACCATCTTGTTTTTTTTTTCCAATTTACAGATGTTATAATAGTTAAAACATGTGCAGCAACACAAAACTTAAGTGGAAATTAGTCTTCCCATCATTATAACAGCAATTCTGATATATTAAAATTTGTTTTCCGCTTCCCACAGGTGTATTTTATAAGATTGTAGATGAGAAGTAATCTCTCTCCTTTCCCAAGGCTCACAAAAGGATTAAATACTACTTTCGGTGGAGGTCCCCAAACTATAATGTCACGGAAACATTAAACTGGGATCAATTAAAACCGATAAAATTCCTCTAAATTTTTTAATCGAGTTCCTAAGTTGATCAAACAATTAGGTTAAATAGTAAAAAGATAATTATTTTTAAATATACCAATAGTAAATATATTTTTTGTCTGCTTGCCATACAAATTATGAAAGGTGTCTAATATTTTTAAAACAGCTACACTATGAATTTTTAAGAAAGAAATTTTAAGAAAGCTGTCTCATGATGCCTTCTTTTTGACCTCAAAACGTTTTACTTAGTTAAAAATTAGTTTTACTAGAATTTACTTATAAATGAAATTGAAAATGTTAAAATATAGTTGCTAATTTACTGATGTTGATTTTTTTTTTTGGTTTCAAAACTTCAAAATATTTAGTATAGCACATTTTTACATGGTTATTAGAGTAGAATACACAATACATATTAAAATGTATAAATCTGATAAGCATTAAACATTTAGATGTTGTTTCGATTAAGGATAAAAACAACGGATGTCGTTGATAACTGATAAATAACAAACATTTTTAAGTTTTAAAACACAGTGATGTAAACAATAGAGTAAAAAAAAGCAAAATTGGAAAATATTCACTTATCAGTCAAGAATAAAAAAATTAGATATCTGCAGTTTAAGTGATTTACTTAAATAAAACTTCATTCTTTAATCATGTTTTGTGATAAAACTCATAGTCTATGAATTACATAGTTATATTTAATAATTGAATGGCTATTTAAGAAACGTATCAGGGTTTTCAATTAACTGCAGATATTTTAAGCTGAATAACATAAAAAGTATATTTGGGAAATAAACTCATTAATATAATTATACTAATCTCCAACGCGAATCGCTGTTAAGCATTTAATAAATTAACTGAAAGAGTGTGCGTGAGTGAGAGACAAAGATAGAACAAGAGAGAGTAATTTTATTAAAACTTCTTAAAGACTTTTGTGTAAATTATCCGTCTGGGTGAACTGCTTGGATCACAACATCTATTAACTAAATTATAATATTCATTAGTTCTTCCTAAAGTCTTGAGCGGTTAATAGTTAAGTTGAAGTGTTTAATGGTTTATTAAAGTAAATGTAAATTGTCTTGGATTTAAGAATAATTAAGCTGGTAAGAAATTTTGGAAAATTGCTTAAATTACTCGGATATCTATTAAAATATATAAGAAAAGTTGAAGAAACTGACGTAATGTGATTTTACGAATTCGCTTAACATTTTTTGATACTTTCACACAACAAATTTGAGAAGACTATTTTCTACTAACGCTTTAAAATGCTGAGTTTATTGTAAAAAACATAAATTTTAAAATACGTTTAGGCAATTCAATTACTACAAAGAAAAAGTTATTTTATGAATAAAATTAGTTTAAACTGAAGGTTTTTTTTCGTGTGAATAAATTTAAGTAAACTTGAAAAAGTTTAACTGTAAAAAAAAATGCTTGCATATACGTGTATATATATTTCCCTGTCACAAGAGAGTAATTATTTTATTTTACTTTTTTGATAACGTGTTATGGGTTTGATAACGTACATAAGCTATGCATTTCAGCTCAAGTAGGCTCTAAAAGTTTACTAAAGAGGGAGTTATGAAATAAGTATTAGTGAAAACAGTAGTTATTCGAATATATTTTAAGTGGATAAAAACTGGCTACCCTCTAAAAATTAGTTTTGTTATTTATATTCTCATTTGCATATACAGAAGTAATTAATGAACTAAAATTTACTGATGAAAATAGTTGCAATATGCTTTATGATTCTATTTCTAATTGTTTTTTAAAAAATAGATTTAAATGTTCAGCGTTAAATTTACTTATCAAAAAATGCACAATTCATTAAATAATATTATTACAAATTGTTTGGTTCCAAAGCAAGTAATCGTAACGACGGTAATGACAGATTACGAGGAATCGAATATTTAGTAAATGTATATTTCACTGCATTTTGCTTTATTAAATTTTTGAAGGACTCAATTTTATTACTATCCAGTTTCTCTTTTTTCGTTTACTGTTTAACTTTCAATAATTACTGTGAAGATAAAATAAGAAGTTACCCATATATTTACATGACATATCTATTTATTTTTCACATTAGTATTTTTAATATACTTTTAGAAACTTTTTTTTGATTAGTTATTTTTCCTATAAATAATTATTTAAATTGATGGTCTGAAATAATTTTATCAACATTCAAAATAGGGGGTGCAAAATTATTAACTTACAGTAACAATTTTATATTTGTACTTATAAATATATGTTTCGCAATACGTGCTGAGCAATCATTCATGTAACTTCCCCTATAATTAATAAGAGGAAAAAATACGCTTACATAAATGTAAAATTTAGTAACGAAAGAAGGACTTATATTTCCTACTATAAGTTAAATATTGAAAAACTACATGTTATGTATAATAATCTTTTTAGTAATTCAAATTAATCTTTCATGTAACAGGTAGCATGCAATTTTTTCAGCATTTTCAATTCTCTCTCTCTCTCGCATGCCTATACTTAACATTTATAAAATATACCTTATATTTTAAAGGTTTGCAACACATATACCTTTTTGTACAAATAACATAATAAGAGATGCTTTAAAAATTTTAGAATAACTTCGATGCATTTGTTTAATTTTAAAAGACAGTGAAATAAATTTCGAATCCTGTAGCAAAATTCAAATAGTACTAATCAATTTGAGTCAATGGAATATCGAAATATTAAATAATTGAAAATTAAATGATGTTCAAAATTTTAAAATAAAAAATATATCATACATCATTATTAATTATATTACGTTGAAGATTATAACATTTTGGATATTTTATTTGTGACATAGAAATATATTTCGTTATTCAATAAAGTAATTAATGCTGTTCAAATTTGTAAAATTAACGGACAATATTGTTTTCTTAAGATTTAAACCTAATTAAAATGTTATCTTTAAGGGAATAACTACCTTAAAACAGAACGAGAAAAAAATAATTACATCGCAAATATAAAAAATTTAGTTGTCCTATGTATACTCTATTATATTTATGTACTGCTATTAATATTGCTATTTTATACTTTAACTGTTTATATAAAATTATCGAAAACAATCTATTCGCCTCATTGCTTAGAACAATGTTGTAATGTTGGCGACTAAGCACACCTTAAATTCAATACATTATTAAGTCATTACATAAGCTGCTTGTCCCCCTCAAACAACTTCAATGCCCATCTGAGAGAAACAGTTATTCGTGATATAAAGTACTATTTCGTGACTAGCAAAACTATTTGCTTCCACCAAAGTATATTCTGAAGTAGAGTCGATCGTGTTACAGCAATGATATTAATCTACAACCGTCAGAACGGAACACTGTCTTGCTGAATAAGGACTTCTAACCTTTCCGGGTACAGGTAATATCGGAATTCTCTACCAACTCCATATTCCTGTTTCCTCAGTGACTGGGAACTCTGCCTGATTGAGAGAAATACGACCGATAAGATAAGCACCGTTTCCAAGAATCAGGAAATATAATCTCGAAGTTAACCAGAAAGATTATTGATAAATTGTGACATTGGAGAGAATCGAATACATAGCAATATGACAATATATAGAGACAATTTCCACTATTGATTTCTTAAGTTTCATTCTTTTTATATCAGAAACTAACTGGTACCTAGTACATACATAAATTACTTAGTAAGAAATTGTGTTTTGGTAAATAAAATACTGATTATTATAGAAACAAATTGCTTATTATGAAAGCAATAACAAAAAACATATGTATTGAAATTTCTAAAGAAGTATCAGAAATGTATTATGCTATTTTATATTAAATCTAAAGTTTAGCAGAACTTTAATGAACCATACTCAGTAGTTGTTATTACAGCTTGTAAACAGATTCATTATTCGAAGTATTGATATTATTTCAAACGATTATAAAATAGCATATCAAATTTTGTGGTATGTAATAAAATTACACCTTACGATTTAGAGCAGGGGTCGCCAAAGTGGTCTATATAGACCCCTAGGGGTCTATTTAACAACAGTAGGGGGTCTATCTGACCCAAGGGTCGAATGGGGGTCTATTGGGACTCGAAGGAAAAACAGTTCTTAATACGCAAATCACACATATGCGTACGTAAACATTTAAAATATTTTTATAATTGACTTAATATTATATTCTTTATAGAAAATAAAATAATAAATCAGCAAACAATCTGCCCCTTTTTCCTTATGGGTTTTCGTATGTATACCGTGACGTCACAACTTGACCTTGTGACCAGTTTGTAATTTGCACGACTCATAGTATGTAGCCAGAAGAGCGATTGAGGCTTATCCGTGTCTCTTGCTGGCGAACCCATCAACCAATTAGGAGCCTTTGGCGCAGACTTGGCGAGTGACGACACTGCCGTTGGCTTTCTATGCATTAAGCGCGAAGGGAATCTTCAGTACTCCGTTTTCTTTTTTCTTATGTGTGTGTGGTTTTAGTTTTTTTTCTTTTTTATACTGCAGTTACGCATCGTGTCGTTGTTTCGCCTTTTGTCTCCATCTCAAACCATACGAGCCTTGCATATGTGCGCTTGCCCAATTCTACACTGGATGCTACAAACGCAAATATCATATGCATTTTCAGCTGTCTTTGTGAACTGTGAACAGTATTAAATGCTTGTATATATATAGTGTCATTATTACTACTATTATATCTACCATTGTATAATTAGTTATTGTTTCTATAAAACTATTCGTTTAGTTTTGATATCAATTTTAATTATTGTTACATGTGAAAAGGCAAGCTTTAATAATGTGGATTAGTATAATATACCAACTTAATTTTAACTTATTTACAGAACTCTAATTTAAAAATGACAGCTTCAGTATCTAAAAAGAAATGTCGGTATTATTCATTGGATTACTTAAAATTTGGATTTATTTGTTCACCGACAAATAAAACTATTCCTATGTGTTTTATATGCAAAAAAACTTTTGGAAATGAATACATGAAACCGTCAAAAATGAAAGATCATCTTGAAAGGCTTCATTCAGATAAAAAAAAATGAAGAATTAGAATTTTTCAAAAAACTCAAAGAAAAATTCACATGTCGACCAACTCTAAAAAGTTTTATGAAACAGTCTACTGAAATTGAAAATGAAGGAGGATTAATTGCTTCGTACAAGATTTCACTTAATATAGCAAAGAGGGGAAAACCCCACACAATCGCAGAAGAAAAATTGTAGTACCTGCAATTAAAGACGTCATTCAAAACGTGATGAAAAAAGACTCTACTAATGTTTTATAGTCTTTGCCATTAAGTGCAAATTCTGTAAAACGGCGTATTGACGAAATGGCCGAAGAAATAGAAAACACAGTAGTTACGGAGCTAAAAAATTGCAAGTTCTCCATACAACTTGATGAATCTGTTTTTGGCGTTTCTGCTATTCGTATGGCGTATGTTAGATATTTCAGTAAAATTAAAGGAGAAGTCATTGATGAATTTTTATTTGCTAAATATCTTGAAACCGATGGGAAGGAAATGACAATTTTTAGATGTTTACAAGAATATTTAAATAAATATGACATTCCGCTTGAAAATATAATAGCAGTAGCCACACAGATGGCGCACCTTCTATGGTAGGGCGTTACCGAGGTTTTGCTACATGCCTCAAAGAAAAAGTGCCCGGTATTCGTACTATTCATTGTGTGTTGCATAGACACAACTTAGTAGCAAAATATCTGAGTTCAGAGTTACATGAAGCTTTACAGTTTTGTATTATATCTATTAATCAAATTAAAGCTCAACCTCTTAAATCAAGATTATTTGCCAAACTTTGTGAGGAAAACAATGAGTTATTTAACCAATTACTTCTGCATACCGAGGTTAGATGGTTGTCTAGAGGTGTATGCTTGCAACGGCTCGTCAATTTATTTGACTCCAGGACAGAATTTCTGAACGAAATAAATCCTGTTCTAAGCAATGAACTCCAAAACAATAAGAACCATATTTTTTATTTAGCAGACTTATTTGGAAAATTTAATGACGTTCAAACAAAACTGTAAGGAAAAGATGTAACAATTATCCAAGCTCGGACAATACTGTTAGGCTTCCAAGTAAAATTAAATTTATTTAGATCTTCATTGCTACGTAAGGATTATAAGTATTTTTCAAATCTGCAACAATTAAAAATAAAAGTAAACTCGGAAATATATACAAATCATCTTCAAAAATTAAGCGACGATTTTAAACTGCGCTTTGTTGACTTGGAAAACATCGACATCCCTAATTGGATTATTGCGCCATTTTCGGCGCAAATTGATAACGTCGACATCAACATACAAGATGAGCTTGCTGAACTATTGTCCGATCTTGAAGCAAAAATGCTTATTAAAAATTTGACAATACATAAATTTTGGACTAATATAAATATAAAGCAAAAATATGTGAAACTGTACGAAATGGCTCAGCCATTTATGCTGGCGTTTCCAAGTTCGTATATGGTTGAAGCCGGTTTCAGTCACGTTAATTCAATTTTAACTAAAGACAGAAATGAATTAAATGTGGAGCTTCGAGGGGATTTACGGTTAAAATTGACTAATTTCGAACCCAATATAGCGAACCTTGCCAAGAAACACCAGGCACACTCATCTCATTAAGAAGTAAAAAATCTGTAGCTACTTTACTTACGTTTTCTGATTTATTAAATATTTAGACTAATATATAGTTTTATTTTAATTACCTGAAAATTACAATTGTGGGGGTCTATGGAGATTTCGAAAAATCATATAGGGGGCGATGATCAAAAATGTTTGGTGACCCCTGATTTAGAGCGTAAAAACATTGAAATTTTATTCCGATATAATGCATGTAATTTAAAATTCTTTAAACTCACACACTTAAAAAACGTTAAAAATATTTATCATGTGTTTTCTGCCATATGTGTCATGGATTCGAACAGGACAGATCCAGCGTGATTATCCTTACATTGCTGAATGAAATAAGTAAATAATAGGAAAAAAATCCCTTTTCAGAGCTGAGTCTTTTGAAGAGAATGTGGGATATTTTATAAAAAGTTACTTCATTAACATTTTTGCTAAGTCGAAAATGTAGTTTGTGATGTGCATAGTAATTTTATGATATGAAATAACGATATCGAAAAAAAAAATATATGTTTGGTAAAGCTTGTTTCTGAACTGATCCTTAATTTTACTCAACTTAAACTTCTAATTATTGACTTTTAATTTAAAAAAATCATATAAAATACTAATTGCAGCAAATGTATTTTTTTTTAATAAACGGTAAATCATTTGTTCATCTGGATGAATTTTTCTCATTTAATGAAAAGAAAATATAAAAAGCTTAGAACTTTGATTAAAATTACGTAGGATAGTCCTGGGTAATAATACTTTAAAAAAAGAAAACATTTGTTCACACAGTATACTTAAATTATCAATATATTTAGAAATAAATGTTTTAGTAGTTCAGAAACAATTATTTTATAGAAAACTCGTATTGATCATTTTATAATTTGCATCATCCATTTACTTAATTAAGTTCCATTGCTAATTTTTAAAAATGTCTCAATGGGCTGTGACATCTTATTTTAAATTTTTTATTTTTACCAGAAAATAAATACTTTCTACAAATTTATAAGTTTCATTTTTTTTTCATCTTTTTAAATAAGTGTACTTAAAAAGAGAAATATTATACAAATGGTAGTTATTATAAAAATAGATTTCAGAAATGTATTGAAAAGAAAAGAAATGTAAAAAGCAATTTTTACAATAATAAAACAGAATATATCATTCAATTTAAAAGAAACTTACACTTCATGCATTATCTTGACGGTACAAACTTTTTCCATTTTATAAATTCTGAAATATTATATTCTCTTTAGTGACATATCAAAACATGTACATTATAAGAAAACGATATTTTACTGTTCTTTAAAGGAAGTTTCGAATAATTTCCAATAGTATTATCTTCGTATGCCACTCATATATCAAATAATATAAGATATTTTTTCGATAGATAAGTACATGATTATAAAGAAGATGAAAACTTGAATGACACTTCGATCTCTTTAAAAATTAAATTCTTTGTTAGATATTTTTTTTCGAGATTGAAGTGTCACGCACACATTTATGTGGAAAAATAATGGTTTTATTTAATGTCGCGTAAGTATATTTGTCAAAATATATTTTAAGGCTTTTATGTAAATTAAAAATTCTTTGAGAAAGGAAAAAATAAAAATAAAAGGGTTTAATATTGTAATATATGTATAAGCTGGAATAAGAATTTCTTAAATAAAAATAATTAACAATTTAAAATTACATAACAATACGTTTCAAAAGAAAATCGAAATTTAATTTATAAAAATATTTTAATTGTCAAAATAAATTAGCTATATTATTTTTAATAAAATTAGACTACAGAAAAAGCTTTTTTTTCTCTTCATTATACTTACCCAAAAAGTAATATGAATGTTGTTTTCTTTTTCGTCAAGCCATAATTAAAATCAACTCTGTTTAAAATGTCTAATTAATAAGAAAAAAAAACCACTTCTTTTTTGGGCAAAAGGGAGGTGAGGTAAAATTTAAATATTAAAAAATTGGCAAATACTATACGAGGGGACTATTAAAATAACATGAATGTATTTTTGTTATTTTTTTTTTATTTTGAAATTTTTATTTCACTTTAGAAGTATTTTCTATGTACACTAATGTCCTTGTCTCACCGCTTTCGCCTTTGCTTAAAAGAGTCCTTGAGCTTCTGAGGCGAAATATTGTTCAAACTTAGAATGTTTGCATTTACTTCATCTACATGACTTAATCGCTCTTTTTTCAGACTTCTCTTCTTCCATGAAAACAACAACAAAAAAAATATCTGACGAAACAAGATCGAATGAGTATTGTAGATGAGGCACAAGCACATTTGTTGCTTGTTAAAACTGTCAAATCATCAATGACATGTGGGCTGGAGCATTGTCGTGAATGTGCTCCAAGGCGCGTTCGTTTCCTTAGAAATTTGGTCAATGATCTTTCGACAATTTTCATCTATAGTATATTTGATTTGTCAATGTTTCCGTAGTTTCTACACCCTAAGCGTGACATTTCTTCAGATGGCAGATTTGAACGGAAAAACCATTTAGGGCCTATTATTTTCCTAAAGCATCGTCATTAAAGGTGTATCCAAAACTCCTAACGGTGTCGGCTGCAGTTTTCGTAATAAGAAGCCAATTTCTCCCACAATCTTTGTTGTTTTGGGTCAACCATCTCGTTAACCACCAAAGGGTTGAATCAGGAACGCACACGACAGATCACCACAAGCAATCCATTTTACTCAAATTGACGCCATCTTCCTAACATTCGCGAGAGACCACCAACTAACGGCACAACTCATAACTACAAAGACACGCAAAAGTTTGATTCCAGTTTTTTTAGGGTCGCCCCCAACCCATCTCGTAAATGCGATTTTATGAGCTACTCGCATATTCTTCAATTTCCGTGTATTATTAATCCTATTGAGCTATCCACAGAATCAATTAAGTGGCAAATTTAAAGGAGATTTTTGGAACGCATATATTGTTCTGAAGCAATTGTTCTCGCCCATAATGAGGAGAAAATTAAATAAAAGCATTATAATATTTTAGTAAAGATCTTTTTTTAAAATCAAAATATTTTGCGTGTTTATAAAGTATTTACCGATGTAAATCCTTTTTCTTTTTCTGATGATGATTAGAATAACAAAACAAAAAAAAATAATTTGATAAATTAGTAACCTTTTTGTCATACAAAGTATTAATCTTATTTGAAAGACATATTTTTGTACTTAAATAGCTCGATTTTTAAAACAAAACTTTGTAATTAGTTTGAGAAACGTTAGATTTTTTGTGTAACAGACTCGTAATGAATGAGTTGCTATTTCAGATTTATTTTTACTGAACACAGGATTACAAAGAAGTAAAGTTGGTGTTGGATACACACATTTAATTTCAGTTTTTTTTCGTTGACATAACGTTTAAATTTCTAAAATGTAAGGCTAGCTGAGTAGTTCTCGTCACTTTAACGCAGTAGAAATTGACAGTCTGTCACTAAGAGACCTTGTAATCCTTCAGGAGATATGTTAATAAACAATTCACCCATCAAATATCGGTTTTAAGATAGTTTTAAAAATGCACTTTATTACAATATTTTTTCGGGTGTGTTTATTTTCAGACCCTGAATATATATGTCGTGTTTTTTGAGTGAACACCAATACATTGTATTGTGAACTGCCTTTATCCCATGAAATCACTTTTGAATCTGGTTTGTAAGAGAGACAGAGAGAGACGGACACGTGTTAAAAATCAGAGTCCGTGACTACTCAAAAGCCAGATGTCTTTTCAAGTATATTTCTTATTAAAGAGGTATATTTAAAATACTAGGTAATAAAAGTTAATTGTTGGAGCGGCAAAGTTCTGCTTCATGCCATGTATTCTTCATTCCTGAACTGGATAATAAATTTAATACTTGAAGATGTAACGGGAATATAAAACTTAGAAGTGGTCTAGGGATTTAATTTTAGATCTAATATAATTATCCTTATATATATTATATTATATATATATATATTATATATATATATATATATATATATATATATGTAGCATCCATTCTTTAATATTTAACTCTGTTATTTCAATTTTTCATATCTCCTTTTAAATTCTGTTGTCTGGTTATCTTGCAATTGCAATTCTGTTAAGTATTAATCATGTTTATTCATCTGTCTCTTGTAGAGAAATTTTGATTATATATATATATATATATATATATATATATATATTATATATATTGCAAATATCTAATTTTGTATAAACTCAGCTTCAATAAGTAATTATTAGTTCTTAGTATAATTTTGTTAAATTTAAACAAAGAATAACTTTTAAGAAATAAATTATTTGAAAAATTAGTATCCATTAGGATTAAGACCTAAATTAGAAATTAACTAGTTAAGTTTACTAGTATAATTAATTAAAGTTTCCATATGCAAGTTTCACTCGAGCCTTTCCTTGGAAAACCTTTTTAACTGATTGTGTTGTAAAACGAAAGGAGTGAATTTTAAAGGATTGCTATTTTATTTCTTTACGACTCATGATGCATATATTAGCGTAATACAAAAACACTGACAGAAAGGAAAACTAGATATTAATTTTAAAGTTTATGTTGTTTTACTAATTCGAACAAATAATTAATTATTCCTTAAGTAATTTTTATAACATCTATCAACCCCCTTCTTAATCAAGTTATGTAACATTGTAAAAATCAATTTGATTGATAAAATTTAATTATATATAGTATTATTTCCGTTGAAAATTCATGTGTAAATTGATAAAAGTTAGATTTACTCTGTAGAGACGATTGGTGGAAGTAGTCGGTTAGGCAAAAACCTTGTACGTTCAAGTTTGTGGGCTCGAACATAGTCCTATTTGGTGGATTTTCATAACTCAAATAATCGACGACGTCCATGTCGTATGATTATGTGGCATGTTAAAGAACTCTAAAAGCCTATTTAGTTTTGATTATCTTGGTAAAATTAAACTGCTTGAGCAATTTCGCATCATCAGAGCTCAGAAGTCACCCTGAACGTCAAAATTACATTCTGGTAATCGGTATTAACCTTTATAATAAAAAATAATACCAGCTCTAGTGAAAGTACTAGCTATGCAAATTTAATTACCAATCAGCAGCCCCATTTGAAAGAAAAAAATATACTATATTACTATAAAATAAAAAAAAAATGCTTTTTTCCCCAGCTTGGATACAAATAGGTTGAATAAATATGTTTGTACTATATTTTACAATTTAGGTTTAAAATTATCATTTAAATATTTTTCTTGTTAATTTTCTTAAATAGTTTTCCTGTTGGAATACTTCTGGAAAAAAAATCTAAAAATATTTTTAATTTTTTTTTGAAAAGTACCCCAAGGCATCATAAAGAAATGCGGGATATTATGTAATATTTCGGAAAAAAAAAACTACTTAAATAATCCCAGTTCTTATTGTGTATATTTACTGTATGAATTTTGAAAAAAAATGCGTATCTTTATATACATTTTATAGAAAGAATATTATTCTGTAATGTTTATAGAACTCCGATGTAATCTACATACCAATTAAACCGATTTTTGGAAATACTTTATTTTAGAAGTATCTGAAAAAATAAATTAAGAAATACGTTTAAATAAATTGAATTAAGAATTAAAATATTAGAGATAAATCTAAATCACAAGAAAACATTGATGCAATTTTTAAATAATTAACCCTTTTTTGCGATAATTACAGACATTTAACAACTAACCAAATAAGAACACACCCATTCCTTTCTTCTCTACCAAGTAATTTCATTCTAATTATCGACCAATTTATTCTCACAAACATCCATCTCTTAGGAGATAAAAATTCCAGTGATCGAGATAGAGTTTTCTAAAGAGCTAAATAAGTTTGTTTTGAAAAGATGGTGCCTCAGAAACTCCTGTATTTTAATTAGAACTTTTAAAGTTGATTTCTTAAGACGAAAACACCTGCTGTTGATTCGATACGTTTTCCTTGGTTTATTTTCTTTAAATTTCTCTTATTTAGTTGATGGACAAAAAATAAGATGTGGCTTACTTTTAACATTTTTAGAAATTAAGGTACGAATACTCTTTGAATTCAGAATACACAAGAAAATTTAATTCTCCATTCACAGCAACATGTTTAACATTGTTTATTTGCTTCTTAAACAACTTTTAAAGTCTATGTAAATAGCAGAGACAAACATAGAAGTATTTGTAGAAGTTTCTAAATTGTTCAATTCGAAGCAATTTAATTTAAGTTGATAGAAATAAATGCGTTTACCTGATAACAATAATGAAATAGCTTGTTTTGAATTTATAAAAGAAATGAATTTTTGATAACTCATTTAATTTCAATAAATATATAAAGGAACCTAGTTAAAGCACACCTTAAGGCAGTATTTCTTAAACTGTCAATGTTTGCGACACGAATTTCAATCATAGATTTCATAATCCCCCCCTTCGTACAATAATAATATATAGGATGAAATAATAATTTACTATACTTATATATAAGACTACAGTACGACTCTAATTATAAATTGCGCAAACTAATCAGATAGCATACGTTTTTATATGACAAGCCAGTAGACGTCTCTAGTAACTATTAACCGTGTTCTCTTTACTTGGTATTAATAAATTAATCATCAAATACATTGTGCAATACTGATAAATATACTATGTCAATATATAAATATATAATGTCAATCTAAATGTATCAGAATGTATTTTGTTTTGCTTCTTTTCAATAAACTGAATTGTTATTTTTGACTTTGGATATGCTCACTCCCCCAACGTAGGGCTCCCACGCCCACGTCACTCTTCACAGTTTGAGAAACGCTGCTTTAAGTCATTTTAACTGCACATCCGATTTTTGTAAAATGATTTTTTTCACATTCATTTTGTAAATACGAGTGTACTAAATATTTTCAATTATGACAGAAAATACGATTAAACTTGGGTTTAAAAAACTCTCTCATTATATTAAACTCCTATCACTAATTATTAAACTCTATATCGAAATTAAGTCCTTATATCAATTATAATTAAATCAACAACATGTTAAAGCATTTTGTATCTATGATTTAAAAGAGATAAAGAGATAAAAAAACAGACATGTTATTTTTTATGTTTTAAATATAAATTTTCAAATGTTAAGAAATTCCAAAAATAAAAAATAAAAAAATCTTCGACTTAATGACATACAAGGTAGCAAGAAAATGTTTACTCGGCATTGTAAAGTACACTTTTTTCAAAAATCTGAAAGCAGGTTAGATTTAATCAGATTTATACTTTATTGTAAAGGGTTGACACAAGTTCTTAAGGTTTTAAATGATTTTTTCTCTTTACCTTTTTTTATGAAAAGAACATTTTTCCAAGAAAACCTGTAGCTGAAAGTATAAATAAAACTAAAAACATTACGAAACACTGATTTCTTCCAACTACATTATCACTTTTGTTGTCAATTATGAGATTTATTACGAGTTGATTTATGTTTTTCTTTTATTAAATTGTTTTGGGATATCCAAACTTAGTAATAAATATGTTAATTTTTAAGGACAGATAAACTAAGAAAAATGGATGAGGATTGATATCCCCCCTTATTGATATTCATCAATTAATTTGGAAATATTTTGTAAATTTTGTATTTAATTTCTGAGTCATGCATCAAGACCTAAGCTCTATATAGTAATTGCAAATGCCTTAATGTAGGTTGCTATAGTTCTTGTACTAAATGAAATCATATATTTTAAATAAAAAAAATTTTTAATGCAAAGTTCTCCTTTTAAGCTAGAAAATAAAGTTAACCTCGATAGAAATATTAAAATTTCAATTAAATAAACTTTCATGGTTTTTCTTTTATTTTTTTGAAAAAAAAAATATATTTAAAGTATTATTTCTGAACTGTCTAACGTTGCAACTTTCAACACCTCTTACCGTTAGTAAAAAAATTCTGAACGGGCACATTTAGAGTCATGAAAACGACTTCTTACTTAAAATTCGCATGCTAGGTTTACAAATCAAACAGCAAGATACCCATCAAAAGTTATATGCTTTTTTTCCGAGCAAATAAACGAAATACATTTCACAAATTAACTAAATTGTATGTTAAAAAAGTTAAATGGAACACTTATAAAAATGTTACAATTGTAGTTTTGTAAATAATACACTGCTAAAAAAATGGTGGGAACAAGCAAGAAAGTGAGGAAACATTTGCGCAGAAGTCATGCATGGGTATAAAATTAAGAATTCTGGTATAAAAAATGCGATATAGAAAAAAATAAGCAAAATACCATTGTTTAAGAGCTGTATTTCTTTGGAATGGTCTAAAGAAGTCGAAATGAAACCCTTTGGTCGCATGCAAATGACAAAAAAATATTTTGTGGAGATTATACAGGATTTTTAATATGGTGTATGGTTCTTCAATGGTTCCTGCTCCACACATGTTTTGCAATGATTTGAACCGGTTAGTGATGAGCCTTTGGGGATTAATGTTCCATTATTGACGAAATACGATCTGAAAGTCTTGGGATGTGACACGAGACTTTGATACTTCAAAAACGCGTCATCCGAGAGAATCCCAAACATGTTCGAATTGATTAAGGTCATAAGAGCATGCTGGGCTTACCATGCATGTCATTGCTAAAGCTCCAATAATGTTCTCCCCAAAAAGGACCGAATAAGGTATGGCATTAGTCTGCATTAAACGAAACAAATCACCAACGACTGCAGCTTAAGGTTCGGCATGAGGTCGAGGAATTTCGACTTCATATCTTCGAACAGTTAGATTACCATTCCGAATAATATGCAGGCCAGTATGTCCATCTATACTGACTCCAGTCCATACCATGAAACCAACCAGTCAGAAATTTTATCATACTTGAACGAATAAAGGGTTATTTTGATTCCCCCTATCTCACCATATCAAAGCACTTCCGTTATTACACTCTAAACTAAAGCGGGACTCGTTCAAAAAAAGCACTTGACTCCAATCTTCTTGCATCTAATTTCAGTGCTCAGTAGCCCATTTTTTTCGAGTCTCAAGATGTTTTGCTGTCAACGAAAGGCACACAGTTGCCTATGTACATTCAGTCCCCCTACATGAAGCCTATTTCGGATTTTTTGTCTTGAGAACTTTCGTCCTGTAACAGAAAGATATTGTCTTTGAATTAACGTAACATTGGTTATTTTGTCTTTACGATCTGTTAGCAAATTACATAGGTATTTATTTAATTGATGTGGTTGTAAATGAACAGCCTTGTTCTGGTTGACGTCGAACATGCCTTGTTTCTTGGAATTCATTAAACAGTCTTCAAACGACACTTCTTGCCACTCCAAAAGCGTCCATTACATTTTATTGTATTTGCTCGGATCCCAGTCTGCGAATAATACACTAAGCCAGCGTTTCTCAAACTGTGGGCTGCACCCCCTAGGTTGTGTGATAACCCTACAAGGGGGGGGGGTGCGAGTATATCGAAAAATCGAAAACAGAAGATTATTTAAAAATATTAATTTACTGAAATTAAGCAAAACAAAATGCATTCAACAGAATAAAAAGCAAAATACACATTTACACTGATGTAATACACTTATAAATATATCAGTACTGTACACAATGTATTTTCTAATTAATATAACAGTACCAAATTAAGAGCAAGTTTAGTAATTACCAGTGTCCCTATGGGCATGTCATAAAGTTATTTACAAATTTAACACTTATCTTGATACTTTGTACGGTTTATAATTAAAGTGGTATTGTAGCCTTGCGTCAAAGAATATTAATAATGAATTCTCAATACATTGTTATTGTATGGAAGGGGGGGGGCGTGATGAAAGTTATGATTGAAAATTGGGTCGCACGTATAGAAACTTTGAGAAGCACTGCAACAAGCCATTAATTTCGGTAGATTACGTCATGTGGCTAATCCCAATTACATCAAAACAACAGCCGAAAGGTTGAATTTCACCTCTGAGACAAGAAAAACAATAGTTTCTACGAAATCGCGATTGATTCACTTATAACATTTTTCCTTTTTTAAAGTCTCAAACGTTGATTTGCATGTGAAGTTTCCTTATATTTTCTGCTACATTTTAAACCATGTATGTTTTGTTTTGTGATTTCTTCTATTTTCTGCTACACTTTAAACTACCCATGTTTTGTTTTATGTTAGTTATCATATAAAATATTTGAACAATATCCTTAAATCCATGAGCTCCCCTAATATAAGCAGTGTATAATATATAATTGGATATTTATTTTGAACTTTCAATTAATAGAAAATGGAACTATGTACCTCAGAGAGTTTGTAGTTCTATAACAATTCAATTTTGAATTGAATATTGGCTCAACAAATATAGCCTTTTTTCTAATATGTAGAAATATTCTTTTAAAAAATTATTTGCCTAATATACTGTTAGCTTCTCTTTTTAAAAAGAAATTTAAATAACTATTATTTGTAAGGAAATTAATTAAACGCTTTTAATTATGTATATTTGTGCATAGCTTTTAGTTTAGTTTTTATTATTTTCTCCACTATGCGTAACATTAAGAGAAGCGGGACACATTACATCGTAGTACTGAGAGGAATTCTCAGCATTGCTTGCCTCCGAAAACAAGCGAAATAACTTTCTATAAATATAAATTAAATCTATGCACTACATTACAGTCCTCTTTATGAATTGATATTCCTAGCATCTGCTCCTCTTAGTGGATAACTAAACTTTCTGAAGTGTTCTGGAAGGAATGATGACAAAGTAAGGCTTCGTGCTGATCCTTCTAATATACGAATAATTAGCCAACTCTGATACTCAGAGTGATTTGGAAACCGAGTATTATGATTTATTCCCCTAAAGAATTCGTCATAATCCGGTTATTGTTCTGAAACATTTTTCCATCACTGAAGGTTTCACAGAGTTTCAATTTGCTTCAGCTAAATTAAGAGGCTTAAGTACCTTATATGCAATTCTTAAGGAACAAAAAACAACTTCAATTCCCTTCTGCAAACGTCTACTGTATAGTTATTCATGTGACTAACTGCATTTGAATTTCACTGGTAGTATTAAATGAAATTTCACATTTAATGTTCCTAAGTGTTACACAATTTGTCTTGATTTAAAAAAAAATAATTCTTAGTTATGAAGGATTAATCAAATAACAATTTTAAAATTTAAAAGCATATAGTGTATAAACCGAATGGTCTACAAAAGATAATATATATTTATAATCATTTGTTTGAAATGATTTTGCATGACGTTCACTGATTTGCGATCAATTCTAATAGCCATAATTCAATGATTTCAATTTCTGCTTTATATATATATATAAAAAACTCTTTTATTTCAACAGATCGTTTTAGTTTTCGTATTATATTTATTTGGATAAATCAATTATCAGTACTTACCTGTTCAGGGTTTGGGTTTCATCCTCCATTAGGTAATTATATTCTTCAGTTAGAAAAAGAATTTCAAGAGAATCTGCATTTAGGAAACCACAATTTTTATAGTGAAAACAATGCTTCAGTTGTTTTTCTTCATTTCTTGGGCTTAACCCCTGCCTTCATCAAGTATCCATTATCTCCTAAATGAAGATTAAATATCCTTAATTGACTCTCTTGAAAGTAGAAGGTGGTTAATTTCCTCCTGAGGCTTAAGGCGACTTTGATATGATGTTTTTGAACAATGAATCTACTTTTTTCAAAAGTGCACTAGATATTTTTGGAACCGAATCCTAGGATGGATATAATTCACATGAAAACTTTCTATCCAGCTTTTGTTCTTAACTTTTCTTTGATAATTGTACGATTTAAAGATAAAAACGTTTAATAATATGCCCATTAAGGATATTTTATTTCCAGAGATAAAATAAAAATATTACACACACACATCTAAAAGAGAACATTTTACATGGATTATTCTCACTTTCCTCTAAAATCGTATTTAATTGGAGGCTAAAATGCTTCTATAATGTATTATTATATTCTTATGTTTATTGAAATATTACAAAATATCAATCATGCAAAGTCAAAATAAAACACAAAATAGATTGAGCTTTAAAAGAACAAGTCATCAAAGCTAGAATATTACAAAAAACAAGATTTTTTCAACCATGATTTGTAATAGATGTACGAGTGGTCTGGAGAAAAATAGTTATCCAAGAGCTTTAATGACAACAAAATTAAATAAAAGATTACAGTTACATTTTAATATGTAACTAATTTCTAAACAATGAATTTTTACTTTAACACCTCTGCAGCGCTGAGTGATTCATAATTTTATATTGTAAAAATAATTATATGTTTATCTGTTTTTACATGAGCTATAATCAAGCTGGGATGTAGGTTTGTTATTAATATGTAATTTAAATTCTTAAATGGATCCTGGAATCTCTCGAAAATTACCAAAGCACAAAGAAAAAGAAAACATTTCAATTATAAGTGCTTATTATACAGAAGAAAAAGGCTGAAAAATTCTATCCAGTTTAGAAAAAAAAACCTTATTAAAATTATCAAAGGCTGCACTTCTAAATGGCGTTACTCTGAAATATTCAAAAAAATGTAGTTTATCACACAATGCACTACATTCATAAAATTGTGGAACTAAGGATATGTCTATTGCCTCAATTTCTTAAATAACAAATTATATATATATATATATATATAAATGTAAATTTTAATATAAAATATAATTAAGAACTTTTAAGGATTTCAAAGAAACCTAACTCACACACATGTAATGTTGATAAAATATTATCAAGCATATGAATATATTGAAAGAAATATTAAAATTGAAGAAAATAATGTTTGCCAAAAAAAGTGTTTTTGCACTTGATTATAATAAAAGGATTGCAGAATTTTGAATATCAAAAATGATTTGAAGATAATAAATCGTCATTTCATAAGTATTGCATTATGATAGATGGATATAAATATACAACTAATATTGCTTCAGTGTCCACTGTTATAAAAGATACAGATGACGAATATTATACAAATCAAATGATGACTTCATATTAAAAAAAGACTAAGCGGACTAAGTAAAATAAATATATTAAAGCTATTTTTCTCGTTTATTATATATATATATATATATATATATATATATATATTATATAGCTGCGGAGGCTTCTTCCTTGAATAAATATTTAAACGTTAAATCATGACCTTATGGTGCTACCCTCTATAATCATATTTCAAATTAAAAAAGCATATGAAATGAAACTGAAATTAGATATACCTCATATTAAAGTAACTAATTTTGCTACATTCGAACAGTGAAGTGGCAATTTATTTTGTTATGCCAATAATTAGCAATTATTATTAAATTAAGTATTATAGTTCAAAAAAGAAACATATCTTTCATTTATTACAATAAAAATTATTGACTGAATTTATCATTTTTTTATTTGATGATACCCCTGCTCCAAATGTGTTATTGAGGCTGTAAACTTGAAAAGGAGATTCTGGTTGTATGATATTTAAGTGCATGTCTTTATAATGACATAAAATAATAATGTGATAGTGTAGATATTAGTTCTTTCAGAATTAAGAAAATAATAATGAAATGAGAGAAAAATTTCCATTAATTTACATATATAAGAAATAAAGAAAAATGTTTATTTAGATATTTAATGTGCGGAAGGGAAACATTTTTTTTTTATCTAGAAAAAGCATCCCATTAGATAAAACTATACAATTAGTGAGAAAAAGTTTTTTTTGATCTAACTTAGATTTACTTATTACTGGAAGATGTTTAAGAAAATATTTGACTAGTAAGGTTATTTTTAGGATCCCAGATGAAATATCATTGTTAGTGGGGAGGTAGTAATTGCATGTATGTAAAGATTGAAGATTGCGTTTAAAGACACAGTTAATGAAACGTTATGGTGGAATTTCGGAGTAATATTACCAAAAGGCTCTTGGATTTTCTTTGTTTTACTTGTTTGGGAAGCCCAGAAAACATTGGGCTCCCAATATATTCTGGGAAATTGCGTTTACTACATAAGCTTTTATGAGAAGCGTTGTATGACTGTTATTGGTTCAGTGGAGGTCACTATAATTCAAGCACTTTTTTCAACACATTGCGTTTGCAGGCAAAGAAATTGCTACCATAATATTGAACTAAATAGGCCTTTGAAAATAATTAAAATTATTTAACAAAATTCAGAAAGAAAACATATTTTTGAAGATTGTTTTTGCATTATAGGGTTGAGTTTCAACGCGGTGAAACATAGTGCTTAGGTCTATTTAAATTTTGATCTAGAGAATTTAAAGTTTTATTTTAAAACTTGTTTTTTAAAAATAATATCTTATTTGTCATGAAGTTAGTTGAGAAAGGTTTATGTGCGCATTTTTTAAAATTATGTAAGCTAAATTACGTTATTTCAACATGATTTGATACAATTCAGAAATTTTATTTGTTTATTTATATTTTTATTTACTTTTTTAAAGTGTTGTTGTCATATAAACATTGAATTAGTTAATTATATCTAAGAATTTAGATGTTACTTTCTAAAAAGTCAATATCAACTTCATTCCGGAGGTAAATGGTTTTATTCATATTAGGGTAATTTTATTACAATTTAAGGTTTTTTATACACAGCTAAATCTAATTTTTGTAGTAAATATCGATTCATTTTAATTAAATCTCAATCGGTATAGCATTTAATATACAGATGAATAGAAACATTTAAATTTTCTAGTGTGTGTAATTTTGCAGACTGTTTTTTATAATATTCGTCGATAATTTACAAGCACTTCTCACCAAATTAGAAAAATTCCATTATACAAAATTGTATAAACAACATTTAAGAATAAGATAAATTATACGTGTCATTTTCTTGTCGCTTACACTAATTTACTGGACTTGTCGAGATGCACTGCTACATTCACCCTCACTAACACTGATGAACTGTGATATGTACTATATATAATTTTTAAGCTATATATACATTGACTGTTGTTCACATACATGAAATGTAATTTAAGTTCGACCCCATGCCCAGTTGGATAATGCTGTTTTTACTGATCCAGGTGGCTGTTCTGAGTTATAATTTCTCGGGACCTATACTTCCAACTTTCAGAAACATTTATTATTTTACTCTTCGCGCTTAAGAGTGTATGTATCAAACAAAATTTATCATTTTATTTATTAATTTATCTCCTTGTGTAGTATTTTTAATGACCGATGATTCATACTTGAAGAAATGCTATATTTTCCCTTACAGCTTACATATTTTAATTTAAAAAAATCTGAGTTTAACTACACATATCTTCAGAAAACGAATTTTGATCCTATTGAATATGTAGTGTTAAATCCAAACCGAAATTTTAGCTTTCTTATTGAGGCAATATATTTTACAGCACATTTCATTCGCTTTAATACTTATCTTTGTCAATCTTATAGCATACTAAAAAAGAACGTAAAGTCAAATCAATTATTACTAACAAAAATATAAACATAATTCAATATTTAAATTATTGAAACACAGAAATCGAAAGGTTAAAATATTATTAACCTATCTTATTTGAATATAATTATATGTATTCAAATGCACTTTATCTCCCATTGAGGTTTATTACATGCATTTAAAAAAATCACATAATCATATCAATTATTTATTTTTCAGTTAAATTAACAGTTATTTAGATTTGCGGAATGCATTACGAATTCTACATACATTAATCTCTCTCTCTTTCGTATTTTTTTTCTATTTCCCCGAACCTCATTTCCGTTACATATAGTTACAATGATTTCCCCTTAGGAATGTACTATTCTTAGGTAAGCATAGAAATTACAGCTGTTAGGTGATCTTCCTGTTTTCCTTGGGATGAACTATCTTTAATGAGAATGAGTGATTCATCTCCGGGGAATCCTGGCGGTATTTCTTTATTTTGCACCCTCCTAGTTTTCAACGACCTTACGTTGTTCTTCTTTTATTCAATTTATATCAATCTAGAGATACACATTATAACCATTATTTACGTGATACGCTTAATTACCGGTAAATTATGTAGAGTATCCTGCTGATGGTTCGAATTTTTGTCTTGCATTAAATACCCTATCTAACCAGCGCATCATGATGTATAAAAAAATTGTAGACATCTAAAGAAATGTGGCGAATGAGAAAAGCTCAGGTCCCAGTTAAGATTTTTTAATTCCAATATGTTTTTTTTAATGTCTTCAGAATTTTTAATATTGATATGAATTGTCAGTAGTGTATTGTGTGTGAAATAGGCAGAAGGTAACGATGCTTGAAATTAAGGTATTCGAAATTTCATGCAGATATAATGACCAGAAATATATGTTGGTAACTTTTATATATGGAATTTTATCTTTTAAAGTTTGGTATCATGGAGCTTTAAATCAATTATTATGAAAATATTTTTAAAATAATTATTTTTATTACATTTCAATAAGTTTTCATAAAGTTTAACGATGCCTCAAAAAATTATGAAATGCAACCTTCTTTTGAGTTTATTTTCCTTGTGTAGTTATTAAGTATCTTTTTTTTAATAAACGGGACAATTTTTTCTACAGTAGTTGCAGTATTTTTATCTAGATATAAATGGAATATTACTGCTTAAAATAAGTGAAAATTTTTAAAATTTTTAAAATCCCAGAAAAATGAAATACGTTTCCTTAAGACATTAAATTTTAAATTTTATTTTAGAATATCTGGTGTTCCAAGTATCACGTTCGTAATTATGGTAAAAATTTAACTCTGCAACGCTGATAAATTGTGTTTCAATACTCCTCCTGATCCCCCCAATAAAGTATGTGTCTGATTATAGATATTTACACAGGATCTCTTCTTTGGAAGATAAAAATTGCGTTTAAATATTTTATAAATAAGTATATGTTACAAATTTGTCTCCGCTACATTAATCCGATTTTATTTCCTGTGGCCACTTCAGGGCTTATTACAATGGCAAAACTTGCTAGACTCTGCACATGCAGAGATGTTAGAAGAAGATACATGAATAGTCTTTAAAATGTTTTACACTGAAATAAAAACACCATATCCACTTTTTCTCCCTCTCTTTCACTCTCTCTCTCTCTCTATATATATATATATATATACATATATAGTAAAAATTCTCTACTGGAGAGAGATGAATAAAAAATAATCAAAACTGAAAAAAACTTAAATTGCAATATAACCAGACAACAGATTTTAGAAAGGATATATGAAAAAAAATAAAAATAAAGATATATGTGTAATATAAAACTATGTATAAAAGTATATATATATATATATATATATATATATACTTTTTACATAAATTATTTTATGTATAGCTGTCCTAAGTCAGAAATGTTTATAATACTGTAGTATACATAGTTTCATATTACATATATCCTTACTTTTATTTTTTCAAATATCCTTTCTAAAATCTGTTGTCTGGTTATATTGTAATTTAATATTTTTTTCAGTTTTGATTATTCTTTATTTATCTCTCTCCAGTAGAGAATTGACTATATATATATATATATATATATATGTATTTATTTTTTTTTTTTACAAAACAAGATTAGAAATTTTTTTCCGTATCCTATTATTAAGCAGAGAGATGGGAAAATTATATCAGTAAAGACATCCCCCCCCCCCAATTTTCTCTAGATTAAACTGAAAAGGCATACACTAGACTCCAGTCGATTAGGGTATCTCTTGAAATTTTACCATCCAGATCATCCTCTTTCCATGATTGTTTGTAACTTTGTAATTTTCATTCGCTTCATCTCGAAGGATTGAGTCTGATAGATATTTGAGAATGACTGATACTTGATTTTTCAGGCTACAGTGAGAGGAAAAAAATCATTGCAAATATTTAAATGTCATTTTTCTCCTTTGGTCATCATTCAAGGTGGATCTACTTACAATTGTTCATTTGACGCTGCTTGCATATTGTTCAATCATAATCGATATGTCATGTTAAAGTAAGTATCCTTATTGCTCCATAATGTCTGTCTTTATTTACATATTTTCATCGATGCCCTTGCGAACATTCTTGGGTTATATATTTTCACTGCATTTTCCCATCCTTTGCATTTTAATGTTACAATAAATTTTATTCTAATTTTATAGACTCTTCTCTCTTTATGTAGGCAAATACTTCGTTGTAAGATTTTTTCTGATATCTATTCATTTTTTTATACTTAAGGGCTATTTTATTTACTTAATTCTGTTTATTTTAGTATAGAAAATTTAAGGATATAAGCTCTGCTCAAAACATTATCATTAGATTTGAAAATTAATTTAAATTATTTTCGACCATTCAATATTTCTCTATAATTAAAGTAGATGTAACAAAATCTTAAATGAACTGTGAACTTTAGTCTGTATAGGACATACATACTCTACTACCCAATACACACACACAAATTACGTAATTTTTAATTTAATAAGTGATTTTATTCGGCATTGATTCATAGAATTTATAATTTATCAAGAGCCCAAATTCACAAAAAAATATAAATATAGTTATAATATTAAATGAAATAAGATAATTAAAATTCAGGAATATTAGTCCTTAGATCTGTAATTCATTTAACACGTTCTTTAAAGCATATATTTATTGCATACTATTTAGAGATTAGTATTTGATTAAAAGGGGTAATACACGTGTGTTTCTCATTACATTAACTTTTATGGTTTGTTCGTTAAAATATAATATAATTATTATTTTTTTTAAAAAATTGTGAATTTTCAATTTTTTAATAATATTTCTTTAATATATATACATTTAAGCAAATAGTATACATATTTTTTTATTTGAAACTATTAATATTCATGAGCAGATAAAAATATACTGAAAGTGGACGTGTTTTGTTAGAATATGTAAATTTCTCTACCAGATTCAGGAATGTTCTATGAATAACAAGCAGTTTAATTACTGCTGCATATTTTAAATTTATACTTTGTTTCTCAGTTTTCTTATTCTATAGCATGAAAAAATATTTCCCTGAACCACAAGTACCACAGAGTGTAATTTTTGTTTGGAATGTAAATAGGTCATGAATAATTGATAAAGACTCAGTACTTTGGACACTACACGTATTCAAATAAGTTGAGGTGTTTTCCTTCAACTCTCTGTTACATACTTTTAAATTAGAGCTAGAAGTTGAAATGAAAATTCCTCTCGTGTTAGGAAATTGTTAATTTTAAGCATTGTTTTAATCATCCGATTTATGTTCCTGTTAATTCAAGTTAAATTGTTATGCTATTATTTTATGCTAACATAAAGAATAACTAGTGATCTAAAAGGAAATATATATTTAGATTTATGCAATTGCTGTATTATACCAAAAATATAGTGACGCCGAAATGTTTTGTAAAAAAAAAATAAAAAATAATCCAAATTTATTGCAATTTATTCATTTTTGATAAAAGAATCGAAAGAATATTTAACTCCGTCTGGTAAGCGTTCACGTTTGATGATTCTATCGATCACACGAAAGTAGAATATTCTGAACTTCCATATGTTTTCATCACAGACGGTGTTTCACGGAAAAATCACTAACTACCCTGAAATTCATCTATGAGCAGGAATTGTTGACATTTTTAAGACGTTTATTCCTTCTAATATAATAAACTATTCCGCAAACTTCGAACCCCCACCAAGAGAGTCGAGTTTCAAAATTGCGTGGTCTGTACCCAATAGTTACAACCAGTTAATTGCAAAAAATATATTCACGAGTATTCCGGAATCTGCTCCAATTCCTTCCATTGTATCATACTGAACTATGGATACCGCCTGTAATAAATTAAATAAAAATTCAGTGATTTACAATTAATCTATGGTATACATTTTTTCTGTACTTTTTAATGTTGTATTTTCATTACGAAATCTATAACAATGTATTACAGTTACATAAAAATATATTTATACGCTCTTTTATCTTTAAATTTAAAATTAATAATATGTAAATGTTGATAAAATTACTGTTGTAAGCATTGAATGATCTCAGCTTAACTGTTGCAACATGTTGAAAGATGCTCTGAAGCTCCTATACTGACCAAAACCAATATCTACGAATAGGTTGGAAGTGGCTTGTACATGTTGCGCCATTTAAACATATCCATTGTGATCAAACAAGATCGAGTATTTCAGCATTATCGGTGTTGTGCTTGATCCATTTGCTGATGAAATGGAACTAAGTTATGATTTTCAACAAGTCATTCTTACATTTCAATAAATACAATTGCCTCTTATGAGTTTGGTGTCGATTTGTTAACAAATAAAATCTACCTGTAACTGTATAACATCAGAGTGTATAAAAACATGATGTACGTTTCCAAAAGAACGGCCCTCATGCTTAGGTTTTGCACCCCCAGGGTCCCAGTGTTTCTTAAAACCTCGAAATCTCCGGATTAAAATAAGTAATTCTGGGATTTTTTTTGTGTGTAAATTATATTTTTAATTTTTTTTCTCTTTAAAATTTTCTATGATTTTAATTCTTAAAAAATTTATTTAGGTAGCTTCCACTTCGGAAAAGAGACATTGCGCAACATTCTCATTAATGCCCCCATTAATTAAAAAAAAATGCTACTTATCTGTATGATGTTTACAATAAGTTTTGATTTTTTTTTTTTTTGAATCATCAAGCATGAATCGTATTACTGCATTAGCATGTTAAGCAAATATAAAAGATGTGTTTCTTTTAGATTTGCATTTCAATACTTCAACAAACATTTTCAAATTTTCTTCTTTTTTAATCTACAGAGATATACATTTAGTTATATAGTTCCGAATCATTATAAATATATTTCCAAATTAGATTACTTGTATTAATATTTAAATGTTGTTACAAATATTTCGAAAAGACTTTTTTGAGGAAGCTTAAAAACAGATTTTTTTTAATTGAGAAATATAGAATGTATTTATTATATATATTTTTTAATATTGTGGTCAATTTTTTTGCATATTTTTATTAGTGTTAATTTTAGTGTTTAGCAAGTTTAATTTCTAGTGTTATATGCTTATATTTTTTTTTAAAAAAGGAAATTATTTTATTTTTGAGAGTTGCATAAGCAGAAAACATTTTTAGGTTAAAATTTATGTAAATCCATTATATTTTCTGCACGTGCTGTAAATAGGTGCATATGATTTGTAGGGAAAAAAGTTCAATTCTGACTTCAGAATTTTAATTTTGAAAAATCTACTTCCTTAGAATGCCCTACTATGTAGTTATCAATTCTAATTATATTAAACATAAAAATAAATTAATTCAGCGGAAATAAAATAGGCACCTTTTATTCTGTTTAAAATTTACATAAGATTTTGAAAAATCTTAAGCATATCAATTTTAAATTCAAATGGGTCAATTTTAATGAATTCATTATGTACTCTTTCTTATTTGTTTTTTTTTATGATGAATTTTGTTTCGATTTGTTTCTATAAAAAATAATATTAAACCATTTTTTTAATTATATTTCCAGTTTTAAATCTTTTTTTCCAGCTATGCTAGTTTGTAAGTATTTTACATAAATTGTCCAGTCCTAATCCCAGGATTGAAAATATAGCACGGGATTGCAAACCCTATTCTAGCTTACAATATCTGGTTATGATTGGGTTTCCGTATGATGGTCTAATTTTACTTAAATGGAGTATTGCGTTAACCTTCCTGAAGGTTATAACATATATCAATTACTAGCAAGGAAAGACACCCATTGGCTCCCCTCAGGGGGCTCACCTTCTTTAGGTGAGTACGGGTGTCACAATCCCGAGGTGCTCTAGTGATCTTTTCCTTTTCCCACGGGGTTTACCGTCTTTGGTAAACATGGGCTTCACGAACCCGGGGTACCCTAGTGATCCTTCTCTATTTTCGACCCTCTTTCTTGTCATTCAATTCATTCTTTCTTTCTCTTCCTGTCTAGACCACGGATATTAAAACAAATGTTTGGCGCAGTATAGCCGAAATCGGCTCTTGCGCCAATAAACCCTAAAATCACTCACTCAATCACTCACCCATTGGCTAACAAATGTTTGAGGCTTACTCTCTCGTGTTCTTCTTTAGTGATTAGTATCCCTGGATGATTCACCTATCCAACTCATTCCTTTTGTGATTCGTTACCACTCACCGGAGCTGTCATCACTGCTCTTGGAGGGCAAATTTTGACAAATGTTTGAAAGTAAAAATGGTCATACATCCTTCAGGATTGTTATTGTATATATTTTCTTCATATATATATATATATACAGATCAGGAGTTTACTCTAGTACTACTGCGGCTAAGACTATTATATCATGGCTATAGTTATCTTAGATTTATAACTATTTTTTGTATATTTTTGTTACATATGTATACAGAGATCGAGACCTTCTTATAAATATCACATAATTTTTCTAGTGTGGTAAAATTACTCATTTAACTTCTATTTTGAAACGTTAATTAAGCAGAAGTACTTGCAATTTTTTAAAACAAAATCATAAGGAAGTTCAAGTCTATAAGTAATTTTTTTCAACTTAGAAATAAAAAATATCTTGAAAGGAAATTTTTATTTTAATTATTTTTAAAAAATATTTCTAATTACTTCTGCTTATACATTTATTAATTTTGAAAATACATTTTTTTAAAAAATAAAAATAAAAATGCAAAATTCTGAAAAAAATAGTATTGGTATTATTCTTTTACATCAGTACATTTTAAACATTTTTTGTTCTTTTTTTTAAATTTGTCGGCTGGGTGGCGTGGTTGGTTTGTCTCTGACCTTCTGCACCCAAGGTTACTGGTTCGAACCCGTCCAAAGTCGCTGGATTTTCATGATGCAGAAAATCGACAGTGACCATGTCATATTGTTATACGGCATGTAAAATATCCCTAGAGTGTCTGATTGGCTTGGGTGTTCTCAGCAAAAATAAATCCTAGTATAGGTTCGCATCGTCAAGAACCAGGTGCCTCCCTTTGGGGAATAAACTGGGTGTCTAAATTACCTGGGGTAATTGGTATCGCCTTTACGGTGTCCGCTAAAAAGTGATACCAGCTCCTGGGGAATGTACTAGGTCTGCAATGGTTACACTATGAATGTGTGTGTGTAGCCCTCTTAGAAAAGAAAAGAAATACTTTTTCAAAATAAAATTGGTACTTTTTTAAAAGTATTTCATGAGTTTTTTTAATTTTTTTATAATGTCATTAAAGGTTCACAGATTGTTTGTTTTTAGTCCGAATATACAAGTATTACACTATAAAATATTTCGCTAGTATTCCAATATGTACGTGACAAATAAATCAGTTTGCTTCCTCTGAAGTTTCTTCACAAGTAGAGTCGATTCCACTACGCGAATGATATCAATCCATAAAGTCAAGAAGCGAACATAGTAGAACACTGCTAAGACCTCTAAACCTTTCTGGAACAGCTAATATCGGAATACTTGCTCTCCTTCTCGTTCATACTTCCTTAGTAACTTGGAACTGTCTTGATTGAGAGGAACTCATGCGATAAGATAAGCACCCGTTCCAAGATGCAGGAAACATCATCTCCAAGTAAACCAGAATGATTATTGATAAATTTTGCCATGGGAATAGAGCTTGATACTTTGAATTCCCAAACATTTCTCAAAGGAATGTTTAAATATGATATCATATTCAATGTGTTTAGATATTGAATAATATTTCTATGATTACACGTAATTAAAATCATAAAACTGACAAAATTATTTAATAGATATTAAACGTTCGAAATAAAATGGTACGTTGTAATGTGATACCTTGCTAAGTAATGGACTCCCTTCATTCATCAGTCTAAGACTAAATTATCTTTAACTGTAAACATTATCTAACGTCAAAATTAAAAATGTCACTTTATTTTTATTACAAGTACATTTACACTTCATCACTTTCACTTAAGTGCAATAAACTGTTCCATTAAACTTAACTTTTTGTTTCATAGTTCATTTCTCTTTTTAAAACAACATTGCATTTATAGTAGCGTTTCTCTAATTTTGAGGTGCCACTAAAAGGGAGCATGATAATTTTATCAGGGATGCGCGGAAATATCGAAAGGTCGAAAATAAAGGATTTTAAAAAGTGTTTTTTTTATTGAAAAGACGCAAACGAATAGCATTTTGAGATAATAAAAAAATCACATTTACAATTGTATAATTTAATATTCCGAAAAATGTATCAGTACCTAACATTGTATTTGATCCTTAGTTCATCAATACTATTATAATACTTTAGGAACATTTTTAACAATTATTATCCTCCCCATGGGCTTGTGATATACAAAATTATATTTGAAATTTTATACTTATCTTGATAATTTGTACAGGTTAAAATTCAATTCGTTTTGTAGCTTTGGTGTCAAAGTACATTATTATTGAATTCAATATATTGCTATTGTATGGAAGAGGGCGCCATAAAAATTACGATTGAAAATGAATTCTCAGATATTGGAAGTTTGAGAAATACTCTTTTATAGTACAATTCACCCATAAATCATTGCACATGACAGGTTCAATTTGAAAAGATTGGAACTCTAATACAATTGAAATATGTGGAATTCTTTTCTATAAAGCATTTGTATTTGCCTTGATAATACAATCTAGCCTTTAGAGAAAATATTTAAATTTGTCTTTTTCATGACGTAAGAACGGTTTTCCAACGTGAAAATGGTGTAATTATAAAATAGAATGGATTGCATTTTTTTTTATTTAAAAATAAGATTTTCATAAAACAGTTTTTAAAATTTTGTACCATAGATATCTTTGGTCTGTAAAATTCAAAAACAAAACCCGTAACGCATTATTTTGATTATTTAAAGAAATTTGGATATTTCCATTTAAGTTATAATAATTACGTTCAAATGTATTTTCAAGAATCGATTTAATACTTATTCAATGTAGATTATAAGAAAATTTTTTTTTTAAAAATATCAAAATTGTTGCTAGTTTTTGTAATAAATCAAAAAAATATAAAATCTACTTGTAGTTGCAAAGAAAGGAAATAAATGTTTTTATTAATTTATTTACTTGATTAATCAAGGCACAAATGTAATATGTTTCATTTTATACTTTTCAGAAATGATTTTTTGCCAAGTAAAATAATTTAAAGTTTGTCTACTTATAATATCAGAGTTTTTGCCAAAATTATTATGCGTATAGAGAATTACTATTTAAAAATATAATTTATTCTAAATATGTTATTTTAGTATTCATTACAACTAAAAAAAATAAGTAAACTACGATATATATTAAACATAAAATTTTGAGATAAGAGATACATCAAAATTAGCTAAAGACAAATATGTAAATAAAAAAAAATAATATAAAATGAAAAAAAAAATAACACCTAAAGAATACTTGTATAAAAATTACAAATATGAAGACCACTTTGAACAAAGGGCTTTCAAACAAATTTTCACTTTTTTAACATTCATATGTGTTACATTACTATTAGTTTTTAAAATGGCTTAATAAAATGATAAGAGATATTAAAATTTTCTCATAAATTTAAAACAATTTATTTTAGCCACTTATAAAACCGATTTTAAAAACGTCTGTTACATTTCTCTAAGTGGTTGCAAATTTATATTGATACAGTGATTTTAAAATAATAGGTCAAAACAATTATAAGTTTATTTAAAATATATACAATGACATATTCAACTGCTTATCTTCAGAAATTTTCCAGTATCCCTTTCACGTTTCGAAATTTTACGCAAAACGGTTTTTAAAGTTCGTAAGTGTTATTCAGTCTTACTAAGCCGATTGCAACATTCGTACTATACTGACTGGTAGTCTTAACAAAATCTATAATTTTAAAGTAATCTCACACCTTAAAATGTATGCGTGTGAAATATATTTTTTCACTTTTCTGTTTAAATGAATCTTTAATTCTTAAATTTTACTTCAACTTTCTATTTATTCAATATTGAAACAAAGTATGATTATAATATGAATGAGTTATTTATTGTATCATTTTAACTTTTCCTTGATAGTTTTTTTATGTAGTATTTTTTTTCTTTTAACAAAAGATTTTTTTAGCAAAAAATGTTATTCCTTAAAAAATTGCGTTATTTGATTACAATACTTTATTCTGAAAATGTAGTATATAATATTATGACTATAAATTGTTTAATTCATCGCAATCAGTTTTGTTCCAAATTTCGTTGTTATTGTTCCGCTGCTTTTTAATCAGAATGTAAGTTTGGATCAGAAAAGTAGTCAAAATATGAAAGTATTTAAGAAATTTTTGAAAGACGTTCCTAGTATGTGTTTTTTTTCAAAAACAACCAATTAAAATACTTCAAATAAACAAAAAAGACGTATTTTCTTAAAAGAAAAATTGAATAAGTTATACTATAAATATAGGTTAACTATTAAAGTTAGCTACTATTTTACCTACTAAATGCTTATAAAAATAATTACAAATTTATTTTCAATATTTTTGTAATTCCTGAATTATTGGTTAATTGGAAACATAACCAAGTTTTTCTTTTTGCTAGTGAAAACATTTTAATTATTGATGTAATTCTTACTAAAATTCCTCTATGGTTATATATAATTATTACAAATACAGATATAACGTTTTAAAGTTCTAAAAAAATTTTAATAGGAAGTGTCATGAAAACACCTATATACTAATAAGATTTACTTAAAAACTTCAAAGTTGCTTTCTTAAGAAGAAAATATACTGTTAGTTCGATTCATTTTTTGATCGTTTTTTTTTCCATACATCTTTTGACAAACAGTAACGAAAAAAAAAATAATGAATTAGTTTTTATACTTTTAATCAATAGACGTAAATTAAAGTTAGTACTTTTTATTGCAATAAAACTTTGTCTCAAACCATTAACATTCTCGACATTTTTAAGACAAAACAATTCACGAAATAAAATATTTTACCGAATAGTAAGTGAAAACTTTTCCTAATGTAGTTAGTCGCCCTTCGAATAAATAATTCAACTCCAATTAGTTCAAGAAACTATTTTACTTATGTATTTTCTCTATAAAGGTGAAATACTGAAATTTTCTTCATATTGGTTCATTAAAAAAAAAGCGTCTGCGGATTAGTCTGTAGTGTAAGAAATCGATGCTTGTCGGTTAAAACGATATATTCTTCCTATTCTGAAATTAACTGCATGACTCTATACATAATTTAATTCTTCTTTTTAATTCATAAATTTAGAAATTTATGATTTCATGTATGTTTGCCATGGTTGGATTGTAATGAGGAAAATAAAATATCTATAAGAAAATGAATGTTTGTATATAGATCTCGCTTCACTCCAGTTACTTACTTCGCAGAACCGATTACTATGAAAATTGGCATGAATATGTATTTTTGTGCTGTTCTCTTAGTTGAAGCTCCCCACCAGGTGGGGCGAAAGCATATCAACTTCTGCACCTTTGAATCAATCGCCAAGTTGCCAAAATGGTCGCCAAGAACAGAGAAATTTGGCTTTTGGATAGATTCTTCTTTATTTTTAATCTATATAGAAATAGATGGTTGTATATGTGGTCTATCTTCGCTCTAACACGCGCGCGCGCAGTTAAACCGATCACTATAAAAATTGGACAAGTATATGTACTTTTTGTCTAGAAGGATTTTGTGATATTCTATTTGTTCCAGCGTCTCATCAGGTGGCTCTAAAGCATGTCAACTTCTGCACCTTTCAATCAATTACCAAGTTGCCAACGTTGTTGCCAAAAATGATACCCCACCTGGTCTCTATCACCAGCATTTCGCTATGTTTCCATTAAAACGCCTTTATAATTTAAGAAACCGCGTTACTTCCGAATGCTACAATTTTAACATAAAATAAATAGAGCAGAAAATACTTTCAGTATTACACATGCAGACATAAATTATTTACACTATTTTCAGCCATCCTTATACAAAATTCTTAACAATATGTCACTTTTGCCGAACAATGATCAAATTAGGAAGATGTTTTCAAACATTGGACCACTAGAAAGTTATGGGAGGTTATAAATAAAAAAAGTAACATTTTTTCCCGCTATTAGATCTTAAGATTTAAAATTTAACGTATTTTTTGGTTCAGCTGAAATATGAAAAAAATGGGTTTTTTTTGTTTAATTGGCAACTCATATAAAATTATAAAACTGCTTTATACTTCAATATATATTGTTTAAATTTTCAATTCACTCATGCGAAGAGTATTCTAAAATATTAAGTACACTCATGTCTTTAAATTAAGGATAATGAAGTTCAGGCAAAAAAAAAAGCCCGGAACAAAACAAATTTGACTTATTTGTAAAGTCTATTTATTAAACAAAAGCTAAAGAGCAAAAAAGATGCTATATGTTTGACATAATTAATAAAAATTGCGATTTTTACTCCCTGGAGCAAATTTCAAAAAAGAACCTATTTACAAAAAACAGTATAACATGGTTAGTATGATGGCTAATACAGAGTATGTCTCACGGACGATGCAATACAGGCCTTACAACGGCTACGCATGCTGAGTATCATATTATCAATCTGATCTTGGGGAATATTACACCACTCATCAAGCAATGCTCTCCGAAGTTCCGGTAGACAGGTGGGAAGGGGGTTGATGGGCTGAAATTCGTCGGCCAAGCATATCCCACACATGCTCTATTGGATTCAAGTCCTGTGAGTATGCTGGCCAATCCATACGGGTGATATCCTCCGATTGAAGGCATTCGTCTACAATGTTTGCACGGTGAGACGGGCGTTGTCATCCATAAACAGAAATTCAGCATCCATGGCACCCTGAAACAATCGTACATGTTGTTCCAGAATGACATCCCGATAGATGTGGTCTGTCATCGTTACACTCTGAACATGTAGGTCAGTTCTTGAACCCAGAATAATTCCTCCGCAAACGAGCCATCCTACATCACCGTAACGGTGTCGTTGAATGGTATTTTCTTGGTGTTAACAGGTACATGGCGCTCTCCATATGAAAGTCCGGCGAGAATCAGATTGCAAACTAAACCTGGTCACGTCAGAAAACATCACACAAGACCACTGTTGCGGTGTCCACAATGCATGCTCTCTACTCCAGGTTAATCGCAGGCGACAGTGAGTTGCGGTAAGGGGAACACATCTGACAGGCCTACGAGCATATAGACCAATATGCCCTAATCGTCTGTAAACGGTCTGCCTTGAAACTGTCGTACTGGTAGCTGAAGAGAGCTGATGAGACAGGTCTGATACTATGCTCCATCTGTTTCTTTAGGCAGTAACCGCCAAATATTGGTCCTCGGGGGGACCTGTGCTGTAAAATTTACTCACATTATCATCATCTTAAAATCGTTTCCAAAGCCTGGAGATGACACTCTGGGCGATTCCAAGTTCCTTTGATACTTCCAGCTGGGTACGTCTAAATTCCAGTCGTCCGATAATTCTACCATTTAAAAAATCATCCAAATGCTTCCTTTGTGCCATAACTATGCGGTTATTGCACTGAAAGTCTTTTAAAGCGCTTGTGAACAATTTTACTTCTTTGCCACCATTCCTTATATACCCGTCTCTTACACTCTCGTCATTGTGACGTACTATCCGCGCCATCCGGTGGTTTCCTGTATAATTTGCATATTCTTCTACAAGATGGGTGTGATAATTCTACAGGTGAAATTTTTATTTTAGAGTTGAATTTCTGTGTGATTCTGAATTATCCTTAATTTATGGACATGATTGTACATACTATACTGAGAGATTAGTTTTATTTACGTGATTTTCATTAAGGTATGAATTATATTTCTACAAATCTATGTGTAGATTTCGCTGTTGGTATAAGTTTTATCGATTATAGTTACAATATACGAAGTGATCTTTTAATAAACTTTTTTTTCAAATAATACGTAGTGGGTATTTTTTCATTCTTTACTTTAATATAAATTTTGTGTTTGATGCAATTTTAATGAAACAATTATTTTTACAATGCAATATTTAATTCAATTTTTTTCAATAGTTTTTATAATTTTTTTGTAGTTTTTAGTAGTTTTATTTTTTATTTTAATGGTTTTATTTTACAATTACGCCGAATTAAGTATAAATCTAGTTGGATCCATTTGATATTGCTATTATTTTTTATTGGGTTAGTATGGTATATAAATTCAACAGAAAATTTATTGCAAAATTAAAGTCATTTAAAAAAATGCCATATGTGACAACTATTTAATTAAAAGTATTTCTTAAAAGTAAATTATTTTAAATATTCTCTTGTGTAAAATCTCTTAAAAAATAAATCACATATTATATAGTTGCAACAAGGAAACCTCTACCATTTTTCCTCTGTTTACCATTTAATCGGTTGAAATTTTAGTCCTAAGCTGTCAGAAGAATTCTGAAGAATTCTTTCCAGTGCGAAAAATGTTATTGAGCATTGGAATTATCTAGCAAGTGAGGATCTCTGGCTTCTAGCCATTTTTCTAAATCCAGATATGTACATCAGGTGGTTTGAACAGACACTGATGATCACAACTTTTCGGGAAATTGCGGAAACTGTTATTAGAGGTAATGAAGCTTCATCCATGGCATATCCTTCTATTTGACCTTGTTTCCGGAGCCGTTGGTTACGATCACCAATTGCAAGAGATGGAAAGTGTAGGACATTTTTAGGAAAGAAAATAAGTTTCATTTGTTAAGGTGACTTTTTACTAAAAAGGAAAAAGGATGTTGATTTTTTTTTTAGTATTAAATTATTTTTTTCAAAAATATATTGCGATGTTAAGTTGCTAAAAAAACAGAAATAAATGGAAATGGAAAATATTGCATATAAAATAAATAAATGTTTGTTTCACATTATTTATTTCCATCCAAATTTATCTGCAAATACCAATTTTTGATAGCAAAAAGTGATATTAAAAAAATCTTAACAGTTGTTATAAAAAAATCTTTGGTTGTATACACATCTTTGAGTACAATAGTTATAATAAACGAAATGCAAATTAAATACAAAAGAATTCCTTACTAAGTGAAATTATTCTAACTTTTTTGTATTATTTTAATATATTCCCCATTTGCGAAATAATAATAATAATAATTCAAGTAAAATTATGATACGAATATAGAAAATTAAAAAAGCATAAATTTTATAAAATGTATGATTCTAAGTGTGCACGCCTACAATTTATATGCTTGTTTACTGAAAACACATTTGCACTTTAATTTGTTTATTATATTACACTTTTTCAAAATGCGTGACAAAAGTGATTTAATATATTACAAAGTGTTTGGTTAAATTGTATTTTTACTTTTTAAAGTAAGAATTAACATATATCAGTAACATTTTTTTTCTAACATATCAATTTATTCCATCTCTGTTTGTCATGTTTTCAAAATTATTTTCTAGAAAACTAGAGAATGTGATTCAAAAAGCGTCAAATGGAAACATTCTAGTAACATATTTGTTTTCATTTTCAGAAGGAAATTAGTACAAGATCATACATTTTCAATGAAACCATGTTATTCGTTTACTTTCTGATTTTCAAACTGGTGGTTCATACTTCAGACCACAATACGATGAATTACTAATGGAAATTATTTAGTATATGTATTTTTCTTCTTTTAAAGGATATACATGTTTCTTTTAGACCCATTTTCTGGATTATGCACTGCATTTTTACTAGGAATTTTTGTGCAGAATGTTACAGATTGACACTTATGTAGTAGGCAGTTTACACTTATGTACAATGTAATAAAAATAACCTTTTAGAGTTTTAGAATAAAACCTTGTTATAAGAAATATATCATGGTAGAGTTTTATCAGAACTGATTTAGACACAGCTAATATCAGGAAAATTCAAGACTACAGGGATATGTTCAAATGGAAAGCAAATATCATAATCAGATTTTGGACATTATAAGGATAGATAATTATAACAATTAGACAAGGTGTTTTTCAAACGAAAGATCTAAACTGATATGGACGTGAGTAATTTGTCGGTGCTCATGAAAGCTATCTATATCTCTTGGAAGTAATCCCATGATTGGGATTTGGAAAGTATATTTTACCACATAAATACAGTACTTCTATTCTGACAAGATTATCCTCAAAGCGAGATAACTTCAATGGATAACAAAGTGTTGGTGTCTAATGCCATCATTATCAATTTTACATAGTAAGAGCAACACAAAAGCTACTATGCAAGACATCCATTAATTTATTTTCAACACAAAAATGTTTACACAACTACACCATCCAGAATCATCTCCTAGCTTTCGGGATAAAAAACGATTGTTTAATATAACATATGATACTTTTAAACATCACAGGAACAAAGATTAACACGAATTTTGGTATGTTGTCACAGCATCTTAAGATATGTATAATCTGTGGATTTATATGATTGGTGCAAGCCAATCATATTATAGGAATAAGGTTCAATTCCATTAAACAAAGAATAATTTTTCCCAGAAGAGTGTTTTCTTTTAAGGAAATAAGAGTTACATATTTATATAGGGAATGTTTGCGGGATACCCCTGGTCAATGTTTCCTCGTGACTAAAACTTCCTGACTAAAAATGGCTGACTAAAATTTCCATTGCTTTTGGAATTCATTCTGTAATGAACTTGGACCATCAGAATGGTGGAAATTTGCCTATAAATTAGGAGTTAATAATGATTGTCAGCAAAAATCTGTTATGTTTAATGATCGGGATTAATGAGATTTCAATGAAAGCATATAACTTTATTTTTATATTAAATTGTTTCATTATAATAAAGATCAAAACCTTAAGTCACTATTTTTAATTCTATAGCTATATTTATTGCGAAATAGTATGATTTAAGCATATTATGGCTGCATCTAATATTTTACTTTAATTTGTTTTGCTTAATCCTTGAGAAGAAGTATGTAGAAATAAGAAGATAACTATCCACACTTAAAGTAATATGTTAGCTTACATATATTAAGCATCCATGAACATATCCCAGTTGCACAAATTATACAACTGTTTATAGTCATTGCTGAAATTGTAAAATTTCATGAATTATGTAGCCCTGTTTCTCATGAAGCGAAAAACAAGGGAAACAGCAAAGGATCTGCATCAGGAGAGTTAAAATTCGCAAATCGAGAGGAGTGTTAACTCTGCGGAAAAACACTATCATCAACCTTTCTGTCTATATAACCATATTTTTCTGAAAGGACAGCAGCTAACTAATTTCATGATGGTTTATTATAAACTCTAGGATGATATGTAGGACTTGTATAAAAACACGTACTATATTCTTGTGATCTTGTTTTTTGTTTTGAAATTCATGCAAATGGAATAAATAATACATTTGAAATAGTTAATTAGATGAAGAATTTCGAGTCATCGTGACAGGAACCTTTGGTAACGAAACGTAATTTAAAAGAAAATTCATTTCTCTTTTTTTTTGAAAAAATATTTTTGTCTTGAATTGAAAATTACCTTCTTCATTACATTTTATTCTTAAATTGAGATAATAAAAAATAATATTATAAATACCTTATTATACACTTAACCTTTTCATTTATTACAAAAATTCTACTTTTTAACAATAAATGGATGCATACCAGAACTTTCTACCGTGTTTTCTATAAAATATTTTGAACATATCTTAGAATATTAACGTATATGTTTTCCGTCTGAATTCATTCGTAAAATTGTCTATTTCCTTTCAATGTCAAAGATTTTTCAGTGTTTATCTTACACTATTACTTGTAATAGTATTTTATTCTGCACTATACGTTTTACTTATTCTTGTGAGCCTACATTCTTTCCCAAAAAGTTGTTTCTTAATATATGCTAAAAGTGTGTGGAGGATAACTACATTTACTAATTTAAATAATAATTGCGTTCTTAAGGGTGGCCGGGCGGAAAGATTAATGCAGTGAATTGTATTTCTTCCTAAAGAGTGTAAAATTCGCCACTCATCGTTGTAGCTGGCATGTATTTAAGCTCTAATGCATTCTATCTACACTTATGGTAATTTTGTGCATCATGAATAAATGCACACATTTTCACTGGAAATTCTGTTTAGTAATTTTTCTGTTTAATTCAGGTTAAAACTTACTTTTGTCATCATTTACAGATTGGAGTTCATAGATTAATTACTTATGCAAATTTGCTATTTAGTTATTTTATCTGGTTTTAGTTAGATATCTGGCTTCATATGAATGAGTATATTTAAGTAAATTAAAATTAGACCAGGCATCTAAGGTCTACAATAAATGTTTCAGAGAAGAGATTAATCTTATATAGAGTGTGTCGAAAAATTTCTTTAAGGCTAACACAAAAAAATCATATCATTATTTTTTCCCACTTAACATTCATTGTATTGTTTTTGCTTAATATTATAATTTTTAACCCTTACTAGACGCTTGGTTAATATTTCAATCAAATAACTTTTGTCTTAAAATTTCTGATTGAAAAAATCAATGAATAATTGTCCAATTAATTGCTTTCTCAGCAATATATGTTCTGCCAAAACTCTTAAGCATCAATGTCAAGTATATTCTGTTGTTCTTAGAAGAAGGTTGTGCCGTTTCCAATTGCCTTACGAAACTTAGTAGCATCAATTATTGTCTAAAAATAAGGAAGGTAGCGTAGAAAGAAAAGTACCGATCTGAAGAAAACCCCCCCCCCAAATCAAGCCTTTATGTAAATGTTATGTTTAAACGTTTAGTTTTAATTGTATTCAAGATATGCTATAATAAAGTGTCATCGGTTTGTTCTTATTGGTAAACTGAGTTAATCATGCATTGAAATATTATTTTGAACGTATGCCATATTAAACACATAGAGAATTCTGAAGGTAAGATTTCTCGATTATTCCAAGCAAAATCTACCTAATTTTATCTTACTCAGAAATTTCGGGTGGAAGGCAAACTGAGAATTACACCAGCCTCTACGCAATGAATTTAACGAAGTATCTCTAAAGGACAGTTATTCGAAATTAACTGTTGATGATGATACTATATGTATAGAAATTTTCCAACAATTTCTTACAATATTTCAAGTTAAAGTAAGAAGTCCATCGTTAGAACAAGACAGCGTAAGTTTGCTGCATAAGTAATCAAAATCATGAAGATACTTTATGAATTTTTTGGTTAATCGACTCATCTGAAAAATATTTTTGGATTTTTACTTCTTGCATAATCTTAATATATCTGGAAATTGTTTTTTTGAGAGATATATATTTAAAAAACATAGTTTAAGATCACCACCAAACAATAGATGATCTTTAAAAAAATGACATTACCGTAATTATATTAGAATCTAAGCCGCACTTTTTTTCTGACATTAAAGTTACTGAAAACCAGAGGGGGCTTATAACCGAATTAAAAATAATAATGTAATGGGGCGATTCAAGTAATTATCGGTTCTAAGCTTTTTTACACTTTTTTTTCCCTTTCCACAAAGATTTGTTGAAAATTTGGCGTGTGACTTAGATTCGAGTAAATATGGTACTTATAGGACAAAAGAAAACACACCCATAATCTTCAAAGGTCTTTCAAATTTGCGGAAGCGAGTTTAATTTGTCCTTGAAAAATAAGATATATGAACGTATCTGATAAACTTAAATCTCAGTTTTTCCCTACGTTATGTTAGATTTTTTCATCATTTGAATATAAGAAACGTTTGTTAAATTCATTGCATTTATATGTTAAGTGCGGATGCCCAGTGGGTGAGTGGCATCTTGTCGCGTTTCCATGCCACACAGCCGCGGCTAAAACCCAGTATTGCAAGGTCAACTAAGTAATAATGCTCTCATTTGATGAACAAGAAAACAGTTTTAAATTTAAATTACAAATATATTTCTCTGCATGAATATTTTTACATAAGGACTTACAGAATTCTCATTTCAAAGAAAAAATCCACCTTTTTTTATACACACTCAATAAACTACTTATTTTAAGAATAAACTTTAATTCGAGAGTGCATTTATACTACTATATGTAGGTGTTCTTTATTTCGAAATTACGCAGCTATGGTATTGAGTATTATTAGATGTTTACTTTATTTTTCTTACGCTATTTTCCCACAAATTTTTCAGATATAAAAACTACATTTATTATAAAATTACATAATTAATTTTAATAAAGCCCTTTCTAGACTGAAGATAAAAAAAATGGTACACCTGTGTAATATCGCTTAGGGTTCCCACAAGCACGCAGAAGTGCCGCCACAAAACGTGGCATGAATTCGATTTTTTAGTACTGGAGGTAATTGACACCATGAATAATGCAGAGTTGTCCATAAATCAGTAGGCGAAAGAGGGGGTGGGGAACAGCACGTTGCAAGACTTCCCAGATATATTCAATAATGTGATGTCTGGGGATTTGGTGGCCAGCGGAAGTGTCTAAATTCAGAAGAGTGCTTCTGGAGCCACTCTGAAGCAATTCTGGACGTGTGGGGTGTACCATTGTCCTGCTGAAATTCCTTAAGTCCGTCGGAATGCACAATGGACATTAATGGTGCAGGTGATCAGAGAGGATGCTTACGTACCTGTCACCTATCAGAGTCGTAACCAAACGCTCCAAACCATGCCAAATGCACACACCCCATACTATCACAGAGCCTCCACCAACTGGTACAGTCCACTGATGGCATGTTGGGTCCATGAATTCATGAGGTTGTCTCCATACCCGCATGCTTCCATCAGCTCGATTCAATTGAAAACGAGACTCATCAGACCAGTCAACTTGTTTCCACCCATTAACAGTCCAATGTCGGTGCTGACGGGCCCAGGCGAGGTGTAAAGCTTTTTGTCGTGCAGTCAACAAGGGTACACGAAGTGGGTCTTTGACTCCAAAAGCCCATATCGATGGTGTTTCGTTGAATGGTTCGCACGATGACGCAATCACAGTGCATGATCTTTTTCCAGCCACAGCGATGCCGTAGATTTGATGTTTGACCGGATTCCCGATATTCACGCGACACTCGTGAAATGGTTGTATCGCTACCTTGGAGATGATATGTCCTATCTCTTGTGCGCCAACTAAAACACCACATTGAAACTCACTTAAATATTGATAGCCTGCCATTGTAGCAGCAGTAAACTATCTAACAACTGGGACAACCATTCGTTTTCTCCGGAGTGCCATACTGTGATTCGTTCCATATCTCTTTATTTGCATACGTATGCCTGTACCAGTTTTCTTGGCTCTTCAGTGTATTTCAGAATTTTTCTCTGCTCAGTTATTTTCGGTATAAAAATAAAACGAACACAGTATTAAGCTATAAACATGAGGATAGCTTCTACTTATTTTATAATCAAACTACAAGACGCTTGGATTGATTTTATAAGATAAATTTAATTAATTTAGAAAATGAAAATCTTTTTTAAAACTTTTTAAGCAAAACTTAACTGAAAGTTTCTTCAAAAAAAAATTCTTAGGTATAAGAAGTAATTTTTTTTTCAAAAATTATCTATATGTTTGAAGAAAATAAATCATTTTAGGCATGCAGAAAATAAAATTTATAAAACAAATGATTAAAAGTTCATTCAATATCAAGTTGATTTTTTTTTTAATATTTGTAATAGAAATTCTTCTTTTTTCTTAAAAATAAATTTATTTGCAAGAAGTTTTTTTTTTT
>BMAO01025034.1:195116-211895 GCA_019973975.1 Trichonephila clavata | reverse complement strand
AATTTACAGTTAATACAGTTAATATCTGTTCTACCTTTTTTTATTAGAGATTCCCAGAGCTGGGATAATTATCCTCTATTGGAATTAATCGACCAGCTAGTAACGCGTTTTTATAATTAAAGCGTTGACATATGTCGCAGGTGGAAACATTCATAAATAATTTTCCACATGTAATGAAAAAAGCACGAGTCCCTCATCCTTAAGTAAGTTTTTCTCTGAACAAAGTGTCCTACATAGGATTGTCGTGGAACTTACGAAGTACATCAAGCCTTAGAGATTTTGGTATATAAACTCTAAGTTCTTTGAGTGTCGACAAATATGTAGAATAAAATAGTAATCTATCTATAAGTTTAAAGTCTTGGGACAAATTCTCAGAAACCACCGAATCAACTGAAGTATCTTCAAGATTTACCGAATTCCTGTAAATATGACCCAACTAAGGATCCGTCCTCTGCTCCTCAATAAATTGTTCTCTATATGATAATACTAAAGATGGAGTAACAGCACATACTATCCGTGCTTCATGTGCAGTTATTTCCATCGGATTTCTCGACAAGAAATATGTCACTACATTTTGAGTCCTTTGTCTGTGTTGCAATACACATTATACTCTATCAAATTAAGTGCCCAACGCACCATCCTACTTGAAAAGTTTTCCATTTGTTAACTTTGTTAAGGCTGCGTGGTCCGTAATTACTTTGACCAGTAATTGTCAAAAGTATGTGCGAAACTTATTCAACGCCCAGTTGACCACCAAGCATTCCCTTTCTATTACGAAATAATTCCTTTCTGCCTTTCTCAAGGTACGAGATGCGTATGCAATAGGTCTGTCTTTCTGCGTCAAAGGCACACCAACACCTACTGCACTCGCATCCGTATATAATTCAAACTGACTCTTAAAATCTGGCAACTTCAACACAGGGCCTCCGTTGTCGCCCTCTTTATCTCCTCGAATGCTGCCTGAGCTTCCTTTGCCCAAACAAGTTTAACTCGTTGCCTTTTTAATTGGTACAAAGGCTCACACAGCTCTGCATAAACCCTAATAAACTTTTAGTACCAATCCGTCATGCCGAGAACTATGGTACTTCGCGTGCATTCTTTGGAGGTTTCATCTCCAATATTCCTTTTATTTTCGACCCATCAGTCTTGAAACCCTTATGACTAATAACAAGACCCAAATACTTCAACTTATCACATGTAAAACGATATTTTTCCTGGCGTAGTATCAAAACGGCCTTCTGCAACAACCGAAAAACTTTCCTTAAATGTTCAACATGCTGCTCAAACGATTGTGATGCAATAATGATATTCGTCCATGCACAATCAAACAAACTTCCTAATTATTGGCTTAAGAATAATGTCAATCGCTTTCTGAAAATTTGGAGCCGCTCCAAATGGCATCCTCGTAAATGCGATTTATCACTCTTTGCGACGAATGCCGTCTCAGGGATGTCTTTGGCTATCCACTGCTAACTGAAAATATCCCGACCTAGGATAGAGCGTCGACATTACGTGAGTGTTTGAGATATTCGTAATTACAAGATAAACTAAAAAGTTCTGACCGTTTGCGTGTTTCCATTGAAAGGGATGAGAATAAGTATGCAAATTCGTGTATGATGTGATTGAGAAACCGTCAGTCGAGAGTAGGAATATCAGTTATTATAAACGCATGTCCACTTCTCACATTCATCAATCGGAACTCATACAGTAGCGATGCGAAATGGACATATCGAAGGAGCTAGTTCCGGAATGTTTACCTTACGACATCAAAGTGGGTTTATCAGCCGCTGCATCAAGTCGCTTAATATGTCAAGCATTTGGGGATAGTGCTGTCAATGAACGTACGGTAAGCCATTGGTTTCAAAAATTCAGGTCGAGAGATTTGTCCCTCTGTGATAAAGCTCGAACAGGACGACCACGGGAATTGGATGACGAAGCCCTGCAGGTGGCCATTGAGGAGGACATTAGTCAAAAGTGTGGTGAACATGCCAGACAATTCAACACTTCCAGTGAAATGATTAGACTTCATCTGAACCGCTTAGGTAAGGCGTACAGGCTCAGCATGTGGGTTCCTCACACGCTGTTGGAAGTCCATAAGCAACAACGAGTGGCAGCCTGTTTATCGTTGCTTTCTCACCACCGTAGCGCATCCATATTCAATCGAGTGCTAACCAGTGACAAGAAGTGGGTCCTGTATGACACACCCAAGCGTTCCAAACATTGGTTGTCACCCCAGGATACTGTCCCGCGCAGCACAAGTCCACCTATGAACCCACGCAAGTTTATGCTTTGTGTCTGGTGGACTTGTCGTCAAGTGGTTCACTATGAGTTGCTACCAATGGGCCAAACGGTCACTGCGGACCTGTATTCGCAGTAATTGGAACGTGTACAACAGGCATTGCCTCAGAAGGAGCCAGCACTGGTTAATCGAAAGGCTGTACTGTTATTGCATGATAACGCGAGGACGCATGTCGCACGAGTGGCCAGGATATAGTGGCTTGGTTGGGAGACTTTGTGTCATCCTCCTTACTCATCTGACCTTGCACCATTAGATTACCCCCTGTTCCATTCCCTGAACAATCATCTTCGTGGTAAATCCTTCAGCAATGAAGCAAGCATGCGCCAAGCTCTCACGGACTTCTTTGCGTCCCACACCCCCGAGTTTTACCGCAAGGGTATTGAACAACTGGAAACACGTTGGCAGAAGGTGCTGGATGCCGACGGTGATTACTTTGAGTACTAACAATAGGCTACGCTGTTTGTATGTCATGTTCTTCTGGGTCATTAAAAACGGCAAGAACTTTTTTTGTTTACCTTGTAAATCCTCTATGAGTGGCAGTGGTTAACGGAGATATTTATTGTCGCGGTCAACTTATGGTAGTCTGTTGCAAAACGATACGCTTCTGGTGGCTCTGGAAGTACCTCATTATTTTTGTGGCACAACACTACCGGTAACGCATATAGAGACTGAACAACATAATAATTCCCTCCTCCTCCAGCATTTTGTTTACATGATAGTCGATCATGTCCTGCTTCACCCTATCATATCTATAAGACCCCGAAGCCACTGGCGGATTATCAACCGTATCAATCTTGTGATACCAAGCATGGGTGAGTCCCTTCTTATCCAATAAACAGCTCTCCAAAACTCCTAAGAAATTCCTGTAATGTCTGCTTCTGACTTTCATTAAAATTTGTGTAAAAGAGATCAACCTCTACCTGCCCATCTACTCTTGATGCCTCTTACTTTCCAAATCCGGAATCACCAACGTTTTTTTTAAATCAAAGGATATTTTCGTGGCCTTTATGAAATCCATACCTTATACACATTAGTAATGCATTCCTCTCATGACATGAAAATGAAACTGCTTTGTAAATTCTCGAATCCTTACTTGTCACTCAGTAGATATAAAATGCCGGTTCTGGGACAAGAGGAGCGCGGAGCCTCCATAGACTTAACATGGAGGCCGGTTCTGGGAAAAGAGGAGCGCGGAGCCGGGAGGACCCCTGAGGGGGAAAGCAGAGATAAGGAAAGGGTGATAACGGTCTTCAGCATCCTTATCTGAAAAATGTTCTGCGCATGCGTTATCAAAATTTGAAATGCTGTGAATATACTTACTTACTACTCACTTTCCAATGTGAATAAATTTTTAAAGAAAAAATAAGATTTCAATAATATTTTCTAATTTAATGTGGTGCAAACAATAATTGCAAAAGATAATTATTTTTTATGAGAAGATGAATCATTCCAATCTTTTCTCGTATTGGTAAGGGGTTTTCTCCATCAATGTAATGGGGGAGAGGGACTTTGAGAACACTCATATTTTTAATGATTGAGGATCCGAATTTTTGTTTAATTAAATGAATTAATTAGTTAAAATTATTATACTGTTCAACTTGATTGTGGGATTGGATGCAAAATTTAGTCTTGATGAAGGGGATGAACTTTTTGGAAAAATGAAACTTAATGTTAGTTAGAGATATTTTCATTTTAATAAATGCTTTTCATTATTTAAAAACTAATTTTTAAAGTTAAATTTATTTGTATGTTAGAAATTAAGCGAAAGGCATCCCATTATATACATTTGACTTAAAATTTATTGAGATAATAATAGTTTAAAAATTATATGTTTGTTACTTGAGTATTCAAATTTACAAAGGAGTTTCCAACCTTAAACATCCATTTTCTATTATGATATGCGAGCCTTCTAATTCTGGTTAAAACTTTTTTTGTTAGACCAAATCTTAGAAAAACAAATAATCAATCCTTTCCCTCCCAAAATTATTTGATATTTTGGAATTTATCAAAAACTGTTTGAGAAGATGTCTGACATAGAATTTCATGAAGGCATACCTTCTGATGTAGAAAACATTAGTAATGCTCTCATAATAATAGATGACTTAATGAATGAAGTAGGAGAGGACAAAAAACATTTTCAAACTAGTTCACGAAAGGAAGCTATCATAGAGATATTTCCGTAATATTTACTAGACAAAATATTGTTTGCAAGAGAAAACAAATTAGGAGTATTTCTTTAAATACTTCTTACCTATGTTGTTTAAAAAATGTTAGAGACAAGCAACTTAGCAAGACAAATGTATCCATCTCAGTTGAAATTTCTGAAGGAAAAATTATATATATATTAAATACTAATGTTGGACATTTGATTACCCCCTTAGTGAGAGATAGAAAAATAAAACCTTTTGGTTTGGAATCATTTAACTAATTTTTAAACAGAAAATTTTTCCATCAAATCTTGTTAAGAATAAATATTTTAAAACAAAAACATTGTATGCAAAACCTTTGTCATGGATTGAATTTTAAGTGTAGCTTTTGTTCTTCAATATATTTCAAATTTTTTTCAATATTTTTCAACTGTTTCAGTATTTTTCAATTTTTTTCCCAACGTTTTAAAACTTCTTTCAACTTTTTTCAATATTTTTCAACTGTTTCAGTGTTTTTCAATTTTTTTTTGAACATTTTTCAACTTTTTTTCAATATTTTTCAATTATATTAATATATTTCAGTGTAAAAAACAAAAACAACAAAAAAATAATAAATAAATAAAACAGATGAAAATGCTTAAAGGGGAGGGGGAGAAGAGATAAGGGAAGGGTGATAACGGTCTTGGGTATCCTTATCTGAAAAACGTTCTTCGCATGCGTTATGAAAATTTGAAATGCTGTGAATTCTTTGAATACACTTACTTACTACTTATTTTTCAATTAATTAATCTTAAAAGAAAAAAGAAAATTTCAATAATATTTTCTAATTTACTTTGTTGCAAACAATAATTGCCAAAATAATTATTTTTTTTAAGAAGTTGATTCATTCCAAACTTTTCTCGTATTGGTAAGGGGTCTTCTCCATCAATGTAATTGGGAGGGGGGGGGGACTTTGTGAACACTCATATATTTTTAATAATAGAGGGTCCGTATTTTTGCATAATTAAATGAATTAATATACTGTTCAACTTGATTGTGGGATTGGATGCAAATTTTAGTCTTGATGAAGGGAGATAGACTTTTTTTTTGTTTTTGAAAAATGGTACTTAATGTTAGTTAGAGCCATTTTCTTTTCAATAAATGTTTTTTATTATTTAAAAACTACTTTTATCAAGATGCATTATTTATTTCTATGTTACAAATTAAGAGAATGGTGCTCCATTTTATATATTTGCTATAAAATTTATTGAGATAATAATAGTTTAAAAATTATATGTTTGTTAATTGCATATTCAGATTTACTATGGAATTTCGAGACCTTAACATCCATTTTCTATGATAATATATGCGGACCTTCTAATGCTTGTAAAACATTTTTGGTTAGACGAATCTTAGAAAAACAAATAATCAATTATTTTCCTCCCAAAATTACTTGGAATTTATCCCAAACTGTTTAATAAGATGTCTGACATAGAATTTCATGAAAGCATCCCTTTCGATGTAAAAAATATTACTAATGCTTTCATTATAATAGAGGACTTAATGAATGAAGTAGGAGATGACAAAAAACTTTCAAACTTTTTCTCGAAAGGAAGCCACCATACAGATATTTCCGTAATATTTACTCTACAAAATATTGTTTGCAAGAGAAAACAAATTAGGAGTATTTCTTTAAATACTTCTTACCATGTTGTCTTAAAAATGTTAGAGACAAGCAGCAGTCTAGCAAGACAAATGTATCCATCTCAGTTGAAATTTCTGAAGGGAAAATTATATATATTAAATACTAATGTTGGACATTTGATTACCCCCTTAGTGAGAGACAGAAAAATAAAACCTTTTGGGTTGGAATCATTTAACGAATTTTTAAAAAGAAAAATTTTTCCATCGAGTTTACTTAAGAATAAATATCTTAAAACAAAAACGTTGTATGCAAAAACTTTGTCATGGATAGAATATTAAGCGTAGCTCATGTTCTTCAATAAATTTTTAGTCTGTTTTATTTCTTGTTTTCGTACACTAAAATATATTAATATAAGCGAAATAATTGAAAAAGTTGAAAAATGTTGAAAAAAGTAGAAAAATGTTAAAAAAATACTGAAAAATGTTGAAAAACATTGAAAAAAAGTGGAAATATATAGAAAAAATTTGGAAATATATAGAAAAAATTTGGAAATATATAGAAAAAAAAAGTGGGGGAAAAATATATATATAAAGAAAAAAAAGTTGAAAAATATTGAAAAAGTTAGAAAATTGTTGATGGACTTGAAGGTAGAATATTTAGGTTAAGAGCAATAGTGATAAAATTTCTGTTTTTCATGTTAATCTTAAAAAAAAATAAAAACTTTATAAATTTAAATACATATCAAAAACTTATAAAAATTTCAAAGCAAAATTTTATTTATCTTATAATAAATATAATAACACAAACACAATATATAAGAACAATATTGTATTTATTCAAAATCTAAAGTTTATTCTTACATTATATCTTTTTTTAAAATATTGATGCAATCTAAAATCATTCTGTTCGCTACGAACAAATTTATATAAAATATAATTCATTGAAAAACCACGGAGAAAAAAGAAATACTCAATGAGCACATGGACATACTTATTTTGAAATGAGTTTGTTTGTATCAGATTTGAACGCATGCCTTTTCGATTATGAAACATTACATGTGTCCTCTATACATATCCTCACTAAGCAGTTCCTATTCTGTGAATCGCTAAACAAGTCATTTATCTATTTGCCAGCTGCAGTTATTCTCAATTAAGTCAAAACATGAGATTTGATGTAGTTTTTTTATTAACATCGCACTAAAAAGCCTATAAAACAACGAGAGGGATATTGGTGATGGAGCTCGTAACTTTGAACCTCAATCAAGTGACGAGGATACTTGAGCTGGTACCTCACTTGATTCGCCGGCCATGAGTTCGTGACCATAACCACAAGTCCACCGTGACCACTTGAGGGTTCTCGGAGAGTAATTATAAATCATATATTAGCGCTTCATAAGCTTAGCGATAGATTGAGTGAAATTGTAAACAATGCATAGTCATGAACGAAGTATCCCCTCTGATTCTAAGAGGATATCCTCTTCTGTTTTGTTTTTGGTAACCAAACTATCATCATTAATTAAGTTAACTTCTTGAATTTTAAGCAATAAAATATCAAATGTAGATATTAATGAATAAAATTTATATTTTATTTCTCTGAAGTTACTATAAATGAAAATAAAATTATTATAAAGGAAGCGTATTTTTCTCATATCGTAATTTCCTTTTCAAAATCTTTTTGAATTACGAGTGATGAATTTTCATCAAATACGCATTAAAATATATCCTTCACCTCGAAATCGACTTATTGTGAAACACTTCTAATACTTTCAGTGAAAATGACAAAGAACTTTTTAAAAAACTTAGGTTTTTAGAAAGACTTCTGACTGTAACAAGATTGTTCCAAATTTGAGTGAGGTGAAAGCACCTGACGACTCCAATTATCTGAATAATAACAGATTTATTAACGGACAAGGACAAACAGATGACTACACGGACCAATTGACTTATGCATACAAATAAATACCATAGCATATTTTATTTACAGTAGAGTAAATTGCACTCGCTATAAACAAGCTGTACAACGTTCCAGAAAAAGGCTCTCTAAACAGATCCACTAGAAGAAGAACTCAGACAGATAAAGTCTCTTTTCGCAGTCAACGCACATGACTCTTCTGCTTGACTCAACCTTTATTTCAAAGATCCTCATGAAAATTTTTGTTGACGATTCATATTTTTGCCAAATCTATTGCCAAGAGCAATTAAATTTCCCAGTATGATAACCCAGGTGAAATTTTCTAGGGTTGTTATCATCTTATTCTTCTTCATGCTGGGAAGTAAACTTTGCTAGTAAAATATTACTTTTTGCACAAGGAGAGTATTGTCGCAGGAAAACAACGTACGTGCCGTATTTCAATACAATAAAACTCTGAAAACTAGAAATATCCTCTATTAAGCAAACATAAATGGTTTACACAATATGCACAGAACGTTGCAAATCTTTCAATAAAAAAGAATTGGTAATGAACATGTTCATTAGCGAGAAAAAATGCAAACTCTTTGAAGAAAGTTCTTATACGGGAGGTGGATTGAGTTGTCCTGGTATGAAGTTTACCCAACTGACACTTGAAGGGCTGGAGATTCATCATATATATGTATATATATATATATGTTAAAATTCTCAATCGTTAATACAATATTTTCTATTCATACATTCAAGTTCAAATTCATTTTCTTAAACTTGTAGTGGATGACACTCGATGTTAATACAGTTCTTTCAAATATTAATTCACTAATTAAATTAAAAATGAACAAAGAGTAACAAAAAAATGTTAGTCCAACAGCATATATAGAAAACAAAATTGTTCGATGTGTCCCTGCAGGGCAATGGATAACGAGTTGGACTTCTAATCCATAGATTGTGGGCTCGAATCCCACCTGAAATGGCCTAATTTCTGAGAATGTGGTTTCTTTTTAACCATACTATTTTATTAGAATAATTGAATTTAATTAATGAATAAATAGAAGCAAGCAAACAAACAAAAAATAGTCCAACACCATATATAGAAAGGAAAATGGAAAAGTGAAGGAAAATCGCTTTCTATTTTGTTATTTAATATTGTGATTCTGTCACATGCAAAGTGCTGTTTGTAAAAAAATGCAACACCATGAAAGAATCATCAGAATTAAATGAAATGCAAAGCACAAACGACTTGTATTAATACAAATAAATGACGAAATTTTCAAAGCAAAAAAACAATATTAAGTGTCCGAAATCGGTATTTGGTGTAGCCACCCCGCGCTGCAATAAGGCACTATACGACGTGGCATGGAGTCTAACACATTTTGAATATCAGCTTGTGAAAAAGAATTCCATATTGTTTCTTTGAGCAGCAAAAGTTCATCTTTTGAAGCTACAGGACGCGGATCACGAGTGAGACGCCGACCAACCGTATCCCACACGTGCTCAATAGGCGACATATCCGGTGAATAAGCAAGCCAAGGAAGAAATTGCATGTATTGAGCTGAACAGAAGTCTCGAACAGTCTTTGCAACATGTGGGCGTGCATTATCCTGCTGAAAGATAGTTCCAAAGAGGCCTTGAAGAAAGGGAACGACTTCGGGCTGTAGCACTTCACCGACGTACCTGTTGCTATTGAGATTGCCCTCAATTTGTAGCAAAATGGATCGTCCATGATACAAAATCACACCCCAAACTATAACTCCGGGTGTTCGGCCACTATGTCTTTCTATAACGCACTCTAGAAGGCAGCGTTCACTGGCGTAGCATCTAACACGAATGCGGCCATCATGGTCCCACAAATTGAAGCGTTATTCGTTTGAAAAGACAACTTGGTGCCATCAGCTTGCCAGGCTTTGTGATCATGAGCCCATTGCAGACGCAGCCATCGATGGTTTGCTGTAAGGGGAATCCTGTATAAAGACACCCTTGCACGCAATCCATGGTGCAGCAGACGTTGACGAATGGACGAAGCCGACATTAGTACACCTGAAGCAGTATATCAACGTGCTGCCAACTGTCTGGAGGAAGCTATACGGTCATTCACTGCCATGTGGAGCAAGCGTCAATCGTCGAGCGCTGGCATCACCTTCCGTCTCCCAGTGCCAGTTTTTCGAGTTGTTCGGTGCTCGTCGGTCCACTCGTATTACCGTAGAACTGTTCCGCTGCACACAAGCTCCTATTGCGCGATAGGAAAATTCTCCTTCTCGAAAGCCGATAATCCTCCCTCTTTCAAACTCCGTAAGTTGTTGGAATTTCTCCTTATTTCGTCGTGGAGGCATACTTAGGTCTCACTAAATGTTCGCCACTAACAAATAATCATTAACTATTTTCAACGTCCCATTACAGCCCTCTATTTATATGCTTTCAGCATCAGTTCAGAGGGCACTGCGCACGCCGTGCATGCATGGTGGCTCTGAAACTTAGCTATTTTACGTAACACCCTATAATTGATATTTGCTGCAAAGTTCATTTAATTCTGATGATTCCTTCATGGTGTTGCATCTTTTACGAACAGCAGTGTATATAGATATATACAGTTGGACCCTGTTATACAGAACACCTATTTAACGAATTGTTCTCTTTTAAAGATTAAAATGAAGGCAAAATCCTATATTTAACAAATTATTTCAACAGTTAAAAAAAATTAAAATTTTTTTCAAATGACATCTTTTTTCTCCGGAATAATGAAGGACTTTTCTTGTAAAGAGCACATTTCGACGGGAAAGGGTGCAGACCATCATCGGATTTTACAGGTGTAGATGAATCATGAGAGTGTAACCTTTCATGAGTTTTGAATAGGAGAGGAAATTCCATTCTTTTCTCATCTTATTTCACAACGCAGGGGACATTTTAAGATTTTAACGATTATGTTACGTTTGATGATGAACTTCCTGTCTGTGCAATTGAAACTGAGGAAATTGTTGATTTGTCGGAACTATTCTTGCCTATCGGTACACTTATTTTAGTGATCTCAATAGATGAATAATATTAATTTCGTTTCGTTGAAGGCTCGCATTAAATTATAATTGCAACAATTATCAGACAATAACCAATTCTATCTTTTCTTCTAAGTTTATTTTCTGGAACACTCAAAACAACATCAACAATTTGTGGTCAGAGAAGTGTAGATTCCCACGTGTTTTTATTCCATGCTCAGTTTTTTGTTGCAGTTAACACATTACAATTATCAAGTTAATAATATATAAAAATACAAAGAGATACATTAATAAATAAAGCTTTAAAAATTAATAAAGAGTGTTTAAAACTTTTGGTGTATTAATAATATTTTTATTGTGCTATTTTAAAATTATAATTAATAATAAGAATTCCTGATTAATTCTCTAAGTCCAGACCACTAAGTTTAGTTGACTTATGTGGCCATCTAGTGAGACAAACCTCAACTAATACTATCCTTACAGAGCCAATGAATACTTGATTCTGATGCAAAAAATGATAATGAAACTTTTATGAGAACTGTTACATTTTTTCTGCTTTACATTGTTCGGAAACTGGAAAAACATGCTTATGCAGAGAATGTAAATAACGCAGTATTTTCTACTCTATTTAAAGTCGAAAAGAACTCTTTTGCTAGTCAGGAATCAAATAGACTGTCAAAGATCCATTAATCAGTATTTTAAAATTTCCAGCGTTGCATAATAATTCCCTAATGGTATTTTTAGCTGTTGAATAAAAGGTGTGTAATTTCTGATTATTGATATTTTTCATATAGTTCATTTTTTTTTAGAATTTTTAAAAGGTATACAAAAAATTTGTACAGTGAAATACGTTTAACGTGAAAATGCTGAAGACGAAATTTCGATTAACTCGAAATAAAAACAACTGTCGCGACAAACTACTAAGTAATTTCATGTGATTTTCCTCTTAACACGAAACTAAAATCTCTTAATACGAAAAGATTTTCCTTCTGGGAGAAGGAGAATATTGAAACTGAGCCGACACTTAAGGAAATGTTTGAGAATATTTCTAAATTATTGGATATTCTTTCTGTATCATCGGAAGAATTCAATGCAGTAGATGATGTTAATCTGCGTATTGCCCCAATTATGGCAGACAAAGACATTTGGGAATTTGTTCAAAGCTGAAAAAACTTTGATCAAGATTCCGACGACAAAAAGGAAATGAATAGTGCAGGTCCTATTCCCACATCATCCGTTATGAGGAACATCATGAAAAGTGTGCGCACAGTTATTTGTATGCACATTCCAACGGTAAAATGAATAAGAAAATGGACGACATGGAAGAGATGGATCACTGTTTTATGGTAATAATTACAATATACAAAGAAGAATATCAGATTAATTAAATTTCACTAAGTTTTTGTTTAGTTGATTTTTGTTAAATACATGCATATATACATATCTATGGTAGTGACTGCATAATTAATTTTCGTGTATTTTGCGTTTAAGTTAGCACACGCGGATAATACAAAACACATACATTTATTATGCTCGAGAATGGCATGACCCACTTGTGGTTCCTAGCCTCGAACCCACTGCTCGAAACTGAACCAGAGGGGTTGCCTAATACAATGTAAAACATAAACATTGAAATGCTACAGAGCCAGTCGCCACATATCTATGTAAATAAAATGTACTCTAATAAACTTAATTTTGTCAAATACATGGTTTTTTTGGCAATATCCCTTAACATGAAATTCTTTTCACGGAAAAATATTTCAGTCCCTTCAATTTCCTGTAAAACGATTTTAACATAATGCCAGGTTGTAGATCTTTTAGTCAATATAAAGTGTCATGGACTCCACACATCTTCTATACTGTCCTGCTCTGCATAAGATATTTCTCGCCGAACGTTACTGGGAGGTTAGAGTATGTTAGATTCATGAACTCTGTTTCAGCTTTTTTTTCTTGTATTTTTTTCTTTATATCTGTTCTCTGCTGCAACTTTTTATAATCTGCCATTAGAAATTAAAAAAAACCCTCTATATATATTTTACTGTATTTTGTTTGGACCTCCCGAAATTACGAATAATTCCGAATTAACGAACAAAATGTTCAGTCTTAATGTATTCATTAAATCGCCGTCCAGCTGTATATGTATCCTAATAATATTATAAATGTGAATGTAAGTTTGTTTGTTACGCTTTCACGCCTAAACCACAGAACCGATTTTAAAAACTCTTTCACCAATGGAAAGCTACATTATCAGCGAGTAAAATAGGGTATATTTTATTTTCGTATTCCTACGGCAACGGAATCTATACGAGTGAACACCAAATTGAACGCCAAGCTGAAATAATGAAGTCGTTGTTTTGGTTAATGGTGGTCGATGTTCTCCACGAGACATAGTGCTACGCGCACATGATAATACGCAGACACGTGTCATAATTTTTTTTTTTATGATAGTAAGCTCACTGTTCAATTAAGTAGGGCATCAGCTGTTTCGGATGCACTTTTAAAAATAATAAATGAGAGCTTCATATACAAAAAGCAATTCAAGAAACAAAAAAATTTATAAGTTTTAATTTAATTCTTTCTTTATTTATTTCCATATTTCTGTCACTTTTAAGCAATAGTTATCCTAATCTTAATAATATTATAAATGCGAATGTGAGTTTATTTGTTACGCTTTCATGCCTAAACCCCTAAACCAATTTAAGAAATTCTTTAACCACTGGAAAGCCACATTATCAGCAAATACATAAGGTATATTTTATCCTCGTATCCCTACAGGAACTACAAAGGGGTGAAACCACGGGCGCTGTTTAACCCCGCCAGGTTGCCGCAAAATTATGCATAACACTGAAAATTTTATAATATTTTTCTCACATTTGTAACAAATAACTGAAACATATTGTAATTTAACATGTATTGATACAATCTATTTCAGCCAGTAACAACCTCCGCACCACAGTGATCATTTTAGTGTAGTGGTTAAGTTACTCGGCTTCGGACCCAAAGGTCCCGCGTTCTGTCCTCAGGATACAAAACGCGCCACTTCAAACATCTTTATTAATAATAAGTTTTTAAATTGTTATTTTTATTAAATGTAGAACGTTTATTGCGTTAAATTTATTTAAATGTCGAACTCAGAGTTTGAGAATATCGCCAAGTTGGCTAAAAACTTCTCTATTCCGACAATATCAGAAATTTTACTACACATTTTCTCCCACTTTTTAAAGAGAAAAATGATATAATGTGATCATAATAAGTGAAAAATAAGTGATATTGAAAGCTCTATGGTATTTTATATGACAATTTCATTAAAATTTTTTATTTATCGAATATTAATACTTTGAATTTATTATTTTATAAAAAAATAATTCCATTTTAAAGCCATGTTTTACACAAAATTTTTCCCTAATATTGAACCTAGATATCGTTATATTGAACCTAGATATCTCTAGATGCAACTCGAAAGAAACAATTTTAATTTACGTTCTTATGACAAACATTTCATTTTGATCAGTAGCGTAAAGGAGAATGTTATCCCCTGCAATGTCAGGTTTTAAACTCCCAGCCGGATCTTATAAAGGGAACTTAGAATATATAGAATCTTATAAGAACTTAGAATATACTTAGAATCATTCCGACTTTGGGCTCTCTAGAATATGATCATTCGCGGTGTGAGGTTCCGGGAGTGCTTGTTACGCCATTGATTTTCATCGTAAACTTTAATGAACTTTCATTTTCACTATTTTAAAATTACTTTCCTAATTAAAAACCTTCTAAAAGAATTTATGTTTATGTAACGTTTCTTTTTCATACTAATAAGTGTTCCAAAACTATACACATTTAAATATTTTAAAAATTTGATAATATTTTCCCTGCTTTTCGGTTAATAGTAATTGTTTTCAGATTCTCTGATTTTTTTGTCATCACTATTTAATATTGCTGAAAAGGACTAAATAACGAATTGTGCCTTCTAATTAAAGAATAGATATCTCTCAACAGTATTATAAACTAGGAACACTACACTGTAATCCTACAATTTAAAAACAGAGTTTTTTACCTTACCTTACCTTAAGTTTATTCAGCGTTTACGTAAAGCTGAAATACGACACTGGTTATGTACCCATAAAAGAGAGGATTTATTTACAGTAAGGAATAGTATAGGAAAATAAATTACTTTCTTAAAACATTAGAGAAGTTAGATTATATAATTTAATTTTTAGGACATTTTTTTTCCAGAAAAAGTTGTATTGAATCGGATTTCTATTGCTTAGTTTTGGGTGAAAAAAATGTAGCATTAGAACAGTGACGTAACTTACACCCCCGCAACCTTCTCATCGCGGGAGAGTGCCAGGGGACAGGGGACCCAAAACCTGACTGATGCTAAGTACGCATTTAACAACTTAAATCCCCAAACCTGACTTTGCAGGGGGCTTTAATATTCTCTGTTACGCTACTGTGTATAAGCTACACAACTTTAAAGACAATGTCGGAGATTAGAACCCACGACCTATGGTTTCGTAAGCACTTAACATACCACTAAACAAAAGTGATCACTCCTGTCCAGAGAGGCTGTTACTGGCTTATTTAGATGACACCACAATACTCCTCCAACAGTGAGTTGGTGGATAGGTGAATGAATGAGATATTACTGATGCATCGAGTGGGTCTGATGATTTGATTGTTATTTTTGCGGGTAGATGGCGCCACAACACATCAGAAGATTTGCGTTTCCTTTTCAGCCAAGGTCACCAATATAGGAAATTAGAGCCCGCGACCTATGGATTCGTAAGCACATAGCATACCACTAGACAAAAGTGATCAGTCCTGTCCGGAGGCTTTTACTGGCTTATTTAGATACCACCACAACAATATATGTAGTTTATTCCATTTTATAACAATCAATATAACACAATGTATTCTTATTTTGTTAAATTCTATAGAATAATTTCTCTCCTAATGCAAATATTTTATTTAAAAAAAAATCAAATATTTAGTTTTAATTGTAAACAAGCAATATAAAAAATGCTTTGAATGGATGAATCGAAATTATTTTATTAACGATTGAAAATTTGAACAATATATATATATAGGGGGAGAGTGAGCTAATAGTAGGAATTGTGAAAAAAAGAGCATGATTTGTCTGCATTGTTGTAACAATGCACACCCGGTTTGACTAATTTTTACTGAAAAACCGATTTTCGATCGACGCTTTTGTCATCGTCATTTTTAACAGTTTCATTTTTACAACAACAGAGACGAATCTAAGTTAGCGTCGAAAACCGTTAATTTATTAATTAATATTTGAAAAAAGTGTATTATCATCAAGTGTCATCCAGTACAAGTTTAAAAAAATATTGATCCTGATTGGATGAATAGAAAAATTTTATTAACAATTGAAAATTTGAACAAGATAATATATACATAATATATAGAGAGAGTGAGCTAATAGTAGGCATTGAGAAAAAGGAAAGAAAAATATTTCATCACAACAATCAAATAGTGAAAATTTGGGTAAATATAACTTTCTGATTCAGTATAAAGAAATAATAAAGTTTGCTAAATATCACGAACAATCAAAATGTATTAATTTGTTTAAATATTATATTTCTTATTTTCAATTTAAAATAAGTTAACAATTCGGCATTTTTTGTTTTGTTTTTAAATATTAGCAAAATAAGAATTTTTTTATCCATATTTATAAAGAATATATACATAGTGAAATCTGTATTATTGTTTCAATATTATAATGAAATAACCCTTTCTAATTAGATTAAATAACTAATGCTTAATTAACGAAATTATATATTCATGAAAAAG